>JAQFZI010000443.1:0-16147 GCA_034695605.1 Eupelops occultus | reverse complement strand
CTCTCTCTCTCTCTCTCTCTCTCTCTCTCTCTCTCTCTCTCTCTCTCTCTCTCTCTCTCAACGCTTTTTTTGGAAAGTTTTTAATTAAATAAATTATTTTGTAAACCATAGGTCAGTCGGATTGGGCGAAAATAAATACGACGATGCCATCGGATGTTCCCAATAAAATAACTGATATGAAAGTATTGGCCGCCAGTAATAATACCCTATTGATCGGATGGAAGCGCCCGCACGACAACGGCGCTCATATTTCTGAATATAAAATGGAGTTACGAAATGTGGAACAGAGTTCCGTAATCGGGGAGACTATGGTTGTGAAGGACGCACTACAAGAACTCAGAAGAAACTACATGTATATATTTGTTGGTCTCCAACCCGCCACCAAATACTCATTTCAGGTCAGTTCAGAATTTAATTGTAATTTATTATAAGATAAGGCTTTAGATATTTCTCTGAGAAATTAATTATTACTATTTACCTTGTTATTCGTTTTAAAGGTTCGTGCCTGTTCTTATTTGGGCTGTGGACCTTGGTCCGAGCCTCAGTTACCCGCTCAAACTAGTGATGGTCAGTCAGATCCACCCCAAAGCCTGAAAGTGATCTGCAGTTTTGATGAATGGCGTGACGCCAACTACGCCAACATTTCGTGGCACTCAAGTGATAACACCCGGGGCACAATCATCGGCTACAACATTACAATTGTCGGCAACGCTAGCTATCGAAACAGTCAAAGCCAATTGGTAACCGACCAGATCATTGAGTGGCACCGCATTAACAGTAATACCACTCATCAAATTCAGGTAAATACCGTTTCACTAGACTTTTAAACATCGAAAGTGATTTTCACACATTTTTGTCGACCATTTGGGCCAATGATTAATGTTTTGGCGTAAAAATGAAAAACAGATATCTTTAAAGTCTGATAAGAAATAAAACTGTTTTCATGTCTCTGTGTCTGAAATATTTGTCGGATCAGTTCCAGTCTATTCATCAAAACATTTGGAGCGAAAGCCGTTTCCACAAAACATTATGGAAACTGAATTAAACAAAAATAAAACTTTTGTGAAAGAAATATGAAAATCAATTTTAGTTGCGATCATCAAAACATAATTTATTGATTATAGCGACGAAAATAAAGCAAATGTTTAGTCCTTTTAATGAAATATTGTTTTTATAATTCATTTTTAAGTTAATATTTTTTGAGAAAACTCTCAAAAAAATTCAGAATTTATTTGATTTAATAGTTTTTATTTGTTTGCAAATAAAATACGAATTTCTGTTAAAATATAAGAAATGTTTTATTTATTTTTTTATTGCAATGAAATACGAATTGACTTTTTTGAGCAAATCTTTTAAGAGATAATAAAACTTTTTTTTTGTTTCTTAAGAACTAATCCATTAAAAGATCCATTTATTCTAAGAATTCTTGTGATTTTCTAAAAGTATTAAGATCAAATGCTATGATATTCAGAATTAGGAAGGAAAAGATAATCCCTGCTCAATCTTCTTTTGATCATTAGATCATATCTCGAAGGTATTCCTTTTTTATGTATTTCTAGTATATTACGTATTCAGTCATTCCTTTCAATTATTTATCAGAAATTTAGTATTTTATGTATATTTGAGAAGAGCGAAAGGTCATTCAAACCTAGCTTATTTACTTCTTGCTCAATAATTGTAGGTGAATTTGAAACCTTCCCATATATTTTTATTTGGGTTTCGGTAAATTCATTCATTCTTTTGATGTTTATTCTGATCTTTTTATGTTTTTCATTAATGTTTAATGTATTCAAACCTCAAATGTATTTAAATAACCAAGAAAGAAACTCATGAGAAATCAGCATGTATGTGCAGAATGTTACCAAATTGTATCTCTTTTTTTATCTATCTCATTTGCAAAGTATTAGATTTATCATTAAATAAAGATAACCTGGTAACATATTTTTGATTTTGACACAATTTCTCATTTCTTGAATGGATGTCAATTATTTGGAGATAAATGAAAACAATTGTGAAATAGTCAGCAAATTATTCAATATTGAGTGGAATTCAGCGGATTCTTGTCGTGGCTTTTATTTGACTCATTAAATGTGAGCCAATTTTTTTGTCCAGCCTTTCCTTTCCTTTCCTGAATCAGAATCCGGAACTTAGATTCGGTTTGAGAGCACAGCCAGTCTTTACTCTCTTTTAATATATTAGATGTATATTCCTTTTCTATGGAAATATTGTTAATCCAGTAATGAATTCAGGAAATAATTTTTCACAAACACTTTTGCAAATACTTTCTGCTCATACATATGTTAATCAAATTTATTCTGGCAAGTTTATTTATAGAAATAATTTTAATAGAACACTTTTACCCAGAATATAATTTATACATTTTCTTGGTTTTATATTTCAATTTAGTTTTCAAATTCAAAAATTTAAATAATATAAAAAACAAACAAAAATTTGAGTTAAAAGCGACAATAATTTTGACTCAAATCACATAAAAATATTAAAAAGAAATAAAAATTCAAAACTTAGAAAAATACAAATGAAATGTATTTAACTGACGAAAAGGTTCACATTTTTTTGCTTTTCAGAAGAATTCAAATTTACTTATTCTTCGTCTCAAATGATTCTGTTTTTTAGGACTGAATAACTTTTAAGCATTAAATTACATACAGTGGTGCACAAAAGTCAAGGGGGTGATAGGTTGGGTCGTTCATCCAAATTTTATTGAATAAATTAGGGAATTTCCCAAAATCATATGGATAAAATTGATTGATAAAATGATCCTGCTAATTCCACATTTGGTTAAAAGCTTATTTAGCCGACATGTGCTATAAATGTTTATTATCTGACTTCTGCCGGACATTACGCAATATGTGCCGCCAATCAGAGGTCAAGTTTTAAATTGTGATCTCGAGATCACTAATCGAATGTTTTTAAGTGTAAACAAAACCCAAAAAACAATTAAATAAATGATTATCTAATCATTTATTCCTTAAAATCTTTTAGAAATAAATTAATTTTGTTTACTTTAATAGGAATTAATTGATTAAAACAAGAATTATCAAAGTTTAGGTCATTTAAATAACAATTTATAAATTGTGTTCTCGTTAACAGCTCTATTCGGTTAAATAAGCATTGAATTTAGTCCTTTCCCTCATTGGTTGCCGAGAATTCACAATTTTAGTCGATAGCGCGAGACGTTTGATATGAGTTATGCAAACTAACAAAATGGCCTCCTTGTTACAAAATGGTGGCTTCGCGCGAGACCTGGCTGTTATTGGATCATAAGCGCATTCTTTCAATAATCTGTGAAAATTTTAATCCCTTTAGTCCAGAGAACTTTTTTCAGTTTACCCTCCCTCTGGCCATCACTTTATATTACATACTTGTTATATAAGAAGCGAAACACTTTTCACTTGTTTTATATTTTGAGTGAAATTATCTTAAAAGTCAAAGTGAAAAGTGTTTACATTTTTGTATAAAATTTAGTTCTTTTTCAGATATAATATATTTATAGCGTTTCCAAAATTTATTTGATTTTTTATTTGAAAATTCAAAACATATATTAATTTAATGATTATTTTCTATCAAAGTTTTTTCAGCTTAAGAAAGAAAGGAGATATCATGCTTATTTAATTTATTTATTCAAATGAAAGTGAAGGAAGGTTTTTGAAGAACGGTTCTCAAAGCATTCTTGTAAATTTATTTATTCTCAAAGTAGTCTAAATATACTCATGTATTACAATCCTTAGAGATTTGTTTCTAAAACTTTGATCTCAATGGGAAGGTCTATACTTAAGGTTTGAGGAACAGTAAGTCCTAAGATTTCTTCGATATAGTTAATGGCAGGATAGTTGTGAGTGTCGCCACTTTTATCCCTGTTCACACACATCACATGACATTTCCTCAAAATAAAAAGGACGGACTCTTTTGGCATATATTTTACTAGAAATTGATTATTCCTTTGAGAAGGAGTTCACACTTTACTCTTCTTAAAGAAGGCATTAATTCTTCAGTTTTAAATTGACTCAGAATTTGTTTCTTAATTGGATTTACTATTCGTTTAATTCTCTAATCAAATCATTGAAAGGAATGAAGTTTTTTTGTATTTGCTTTGGAGAGACAGTCCTCTGACGCAAACTGTTTGTACAATAATTAAGAATTATTCTGATCGCTATGTTGTTCGTCGATATATTGACACTCTATTTGGTCTAACAAAGATGGATGTCCTCTGATATCCGTTTATGTTTCGCTGATAACTGCTTTTTTATAATTGTCAGCAAAAATATGAATATTGAGCCATAAATCAAATATTATTTAATAAATATTAGGATAAGGCATATGAGGGCTGTATGTAAACCGCATATCATTGCGGGAGTCGTAATAAATGATTCTGATGTCAAACCGACAGATATTTAAACAAACCTCACAAGACTTCTTCAGATTTAGTGAATTATTTGCACAGAATTTGCCTTTTCATAGACTAATCAAATTGCTTTATAAATATTTATTTGAAATCAATAATAATAAATAGTTATCTACTTTTGCTCTTGCATAAAAAACAATTTCAATTATTGAGCTTGGTGACACCATATTTCGATTAAAGCAATTTTAAGAATTTTTTGATGGATTAAAATTAATGACTCGAACTTTGAGGACAAGTTTTGAGAAATTTGTATGAATTTAATTTAATTTTCGGTCTTTTGTGAAGAAGAATTGTATTAATGATAAAACTTTTTAATATCAGAAGTTTCGATGGTATGTCTGCTGTCAGGGGAGATGTGAAGTGAGTTACATAACCCTTATTACTGGACTGTCTTCTCGCAGAATATATAAGAGCTTATTATTCTACTGTATTGTCAAAAAGGACTTGCAATATATGGTTGGAAACAATCCAATCGAAATCAATTGAATTAAGTCTCCAAGTTATGTCAAAAGACAAGTCTGTGTGTGCACTGAATGGCAACTTATGTGGACAGACTTAGGAATTTCGTAATTTTCTTATCGACATTTCTTGAAATAAATATCATACATATCTTGTTATTCCTGATATTAATTCATTAATTGATCAAATCTCTATTGATTTTAAATAAATCTTGATCAAAGCTGAGATTAACTAGCTCATTGTGATGATAGCACTTCTCATGGGTAAATTTGAGTGAGACAGAGCCAATATAAAAGTGATGCGACACTATTTACACGACTAATACCTATAGATTAAACTCTAAGTTGTGTTAGTCGTTGAAAATGACATTAGCTCTCAAGAGCTGACAAAATTGGAAGTGGAGGGGAGAGGAGAGGAAAGCCGATAGTATTCAGTTTTTATTCTTAAATACAAGTTTTAATATAGAGTTTTAGAGAACAATGTTTTTATTGAGCCCTACAACTGTTGTAACGATTTCTTTGCTGACAATTTTCGACAATAGACACGAAGGAGAAAATAAAATTTTCCGATTCCTCAAACATTTAATATTTGAACTTAAAATCAATATATTGTATGCTTTGAAAAATTCAGAGCTTTTTAAATGTTTTCAATTTTTCTGAGTTTTCTTCATCTCATATATAAGTAGTTCTGAAAAGAAATAGTCGTATAATATATTGTTTGAAATGTTTTTAAAATTAAGAGCAAAAGAAAAATATTGCAATTTATGGCTTTATTTTTCTGAGTCATTAGCTTTGGCTCAAATTTTTTATTCCGAACCATTTTTTAGGTCTAACATAACGTTTTTATTTGAAATTTTAATTTATAGCTACCATTAAAAGCCAACACCAACTATACGGTGCAGATGTGTACAATCAATCTGAGCGGTTGTGGCTCATGGACCGATATGACTCCTGACGCACAGTGCACAACACCACCACATTTACAGCATAATATACCTGGCATTAAGTTCGAGTCAACCCAAACCATCGGTCAGCTAAAAATGGTTTTCCCCCGAATATCAGAAAGATTTGGTTTAATAACTTGTTATCGGGTTTTTGTCGTTAAACTGCCGTTCGGTTACACTCTTTCTGACTTAATGGGCGTTAAGCCATCTGAGCTGAACCTGACCAGTTATGCTAAAGTCCATTATCATCAAGTGTTTGAACCTCAAGCATATATTGCGGACGAAATTCCCTCAAATGAGTTCAATAATGAGATAATTATTGGCGACAGAAAGTATTCCCAATGCGTGGGCTCTGAAAAGGAAAGCCTTGTAGTGAATGGAGCGGAACCCGGCCTTATGACTAACACTAGTGAGCTAATAGATGATGGACCGTTAGCTGAGCTCACCAATTATACCGGTTTTGTCGAGATTCACGTCTTGGGCCCAAATGGCGTCATATTACGAAAGCAAAGCTCATATTTGAGTCCTATGCAGACCAGTTCATCGCCTTTACTATCGATGCCGACCTCAACGAATGCGGTGTCACCTCTTTTATCATCGATTGGTAATCCGAGCACAACCATACTCTTATGCCTTATTAGCGGAATTGCAATTATTTTGTTTATAATTATTCTAATTCTTTGGCTTTTAATCCGTCGCAACACTGACTCCCATAATAGGAGACGTGGTGTCAATGATAGGACTGTCCACTCAAAACTACAGTCAATGCAACAGTCAAAACATGTTCACTCCAATGGACTGATTATGAACGGAGTGCTGCCCTCACCCAATTCACTCAACGTCAGTCATGTGTCGGCTAATGGGGTACAGAATCTACAAAATCAGTGCATTTCAGTACTTCCTATTCATGTGATTAATTTGGCACAACTTTATAGAGAAAGGAGTGCACAGAATAACATACTCTTTGAGATAGAATTCAATTCATTGCCCAAAACATTTGATGACAGAACGACCCTAACCTCAGAAATTGAAGACAATCTTCAGAAGAATAGATTTAATTCTGTCAAATGTTTCGACCAAACTCGTGCTCGCCTTTCCACTCTCGAAGGACAGCCCAACTCTGACTATATTAACGCCAATTTTGTTGCATACAATGAAAAACTTTTTATCTGTTGTGAGGGACCGCTGGAGACAACTGTCCAAAACTTCTGGCGAATGATATATGAATACGAATCGCCTATTATTGTGATGTTAACCGGTTGTGAGGAACAGGGAGTAGACAAATGTGCTCAGTATTGGTCTGATGACAGCATCAAACAAATCGGTGACAAGTATTTAGTGTCGGTTCAAAGTGTTCGCATTTATTCCGATTATATAATACGTCGCTTCCAATTGACAACACCCGACCAAAAAGAAAGTAGGGATGTCCTTCAATTTCACTACACTATGTGGAAAGACTTCACTGTTTCTGAACTCTTGCCTTCGAGAATACTCCGATTCATAAAGCATGTCAATGAACACTACTGTCCGGACAGAGGACCAGTTGTAGTGCATTGTTGTGCAGGTTTGGGCCGTTCGGCCACTTATATCGCCATTGACTGCCTATTGCCTGAAGTAATTTCCGGATTAGTGAACGTCTATGAGTGTGTCCTCAATCTTAGATATCAGCGAAACCAATGCATACAAACACTCAAACAATACGTCTTCATCTATAGAGCACTCTTAGAGTTTGCTGTCTTTGGCGACACTGAAGTAGATGTCGAACACTTCGGTAAATATTATTCCAATAAAATTGTTGTCTTATTGTCGACTAATTTGTCAAAAATAAAATAATCGCTATTTTTGTTGCAAATTATGTTTAATTATTTGGGTTATAAATAGGGTTTAAATTGTGTTTATTATTAATGATTAAACTTTTGACAGAGTTTTTAATTGCTTTCAATTTAATGTTTTGAATAATAAGTTTTTGGCAAAAATTTTAGATAATTTACACCATTTTATATACTTTTATGAGTTTTTAAATTAGAATATTTGCAAGAATATGTTCAAAATGTATCTGATTAAGTTTACGCACGAATTATCTATGAATTCTGTGCGGCACAGGATTTTGTTCGACTCCAGTTATGATATGATTTGTAGAAAATATTATATAATATCGAAGAGAATGTTATGTAAAATATGCGGTTCTTCAAAAGTGAAGGCTTTCCTCATTTCTCTCTTTCAATTATTAATGAAGTTTTTCAGAACAAATTTTATTCGTAGTATAACTCAGTTTAAAAAAGTAGTAAATTTTAAATTAGATTTTCGCAAATTTCCAGATTTTATGTTATAATGAATTTTTGGTTTTTTATATCGAAAGACTTGATATCCTTTGAGTATTTCAATGAAATAAACAGTGAAAGTAATTAAACGATAAAATTTTATTTATTTTTTGCACAAAAATTTAATTAATGTTTGAAATTTTAAAGTAAAGTATTTTTTTTTCATTAAAAAGATTTATTTATTATTAAAAACAAATTTAATAAAATGTCAATCAAACTCTCAGCTTGTTACTTTTGCGCAGAGAACTACTACCAACAGATAATAGAGGAGCAAATCGACAATGTTAATTTGCTTAACACACAATTCGATGTGAGTCATCAATTTTAATTCAGATCTTATTTTCCATGTTTATGATCCCATAAATAATTACTTTTACACAAAATTCTAATCTTATTTTTTGTATTCTTTCCTTAAATAGAGACTCGAGTTTACAATAGATGAGCCCAACTCTTGTGAAGTGGCTTTAATGGCAGATAATGTCGATAAGAATCGGTTCGATCATATAATTCCCTGTAAGTCACAGATAATCGCATTACTATTTTCTCGCATTTAATTCATTTTATTTCGACCGACAATAATATGCATTCATTTTTTAACAATTCTCTCTATCTCTCTCTCTCTCTCTCTCTCCCCCTCTCTCTCCCTCCCTTCCTCCCTCATTCACTCCCTCCCTCTCTTTCATTATTTTAAAATTCAAATTGATTTTGTTTCTTGAAGTAAACGACTCTTTATTTAAATTTACATTTGAATTAAATTTGATTATTTTTTTCTCACTATTTGAATACGTATTCAGTATTTTATATGAATTTCGATTAAAAATAATATATTTTTCGATAAGAGTTAGTAAAGAAAATTTTGAGCGAAAATAAAATTAGAATATTTTAAGTGAATTCTTTGGCTGAAAATAAAATCCTTTGCACTCAGGAAGTAAGTGAATGGTCTACTTTTGACGACACATTATTTGAATAGACTTTTCACTCTCGGCTTCTCTTTGGACTTCTTTTATGTTTTGACGCGAAAATCGATTTTATTTTTCGGTCGAAAATCTCAATTCGAGAGGACATCAGATTTTTCTTAGGCTTATATTTTTCAAATTTCATGAATACTGGCGATAGATAGAGAAAAGGACTAACCTTTTGGGCACAGGCTTTTAGGCCAAAATCAAATTCAATTTAATAGTGAAAATATGTAAATGTCAGCTCAGTTTAGGCACAACTTTGACCTGTCAAACACTGGAACCATTCCATCTCTGAATATATATTTAACTGATTCTGACTTTTAGTGTCATTCATATAAGGGTTGTGTCCATTGGAAAAGTTTACCCAATATTTGTATGAAAAGAGATCGCAAATATATATCCACTTTAATAGTCATATATGACATCCCTTCGAATATGACTTTCGTGTAAATAAATATCTTGTGCTAATACCCGCGCTCACTGTCTATTCTGTGCTCTTGAAGAAGGCTTTTGATCCATTCTTGACTTAACTTATAGTTGAACTCAATCCTAAAGTTGAGGTCAAAGATATTGAATTCAGAAAATTAATTTTTATGCCTTTCCTCGACTTTGAAAATAGTTTTATTGATTTTATTTCTACTGTCTTTTCAATTGAAATATCAAATAAAAGACTCAAAACTTTTATTTATTAGTGTTTTTGATTGATTTCAATAATAAAATATAAATTTAAAATATTTTGTGTTGAAAAACATTATAAACTTTGAGTGAAATTAATGTATGAATCGATTTGAATGAATTTGAAAATTAAAATGAATGCGAAAAGTGATCCAAAAGTAAAAGTTATTTTTGGTTAACGTTTTGATAACAAATTTAATTCATTTATTATAATTCATATGAAATAAATGTCACTCCAAAGTAATGATGTAATTCTTAATAATTAGAGGCCATACCAGAGCACTGATATCTCAAGTAGTGATAAATGTGTTTTTTAATCTGTGACCGCATTTTTAGAGATTGATTTGCCGTTCGCTTCGTTTTCATATCTCATACATTATTTGACTTATATTTTAACCACAAATTTCTTTATCACATTTGAAATGATAAGTAAACGGAATCGAGTCGTTTATTTCCCTACTAATAGCTCTTCTAATAATATTTGCTAAGATTATTTCAGTTTATAATTTAAGAAATTTGCATTTTTATCAATTTTTATTAAATTATGTCCTGGCTAACTGATTATTTCAAGAATTATTCTGATGTTAATAAATTTCATTTTATATTTTCCAGACTTTGTTTATGAAAATATTTGTTATGTTTTCCTAAATTTATCGCTCATTTATTTAATGAAATTTCTACTTGATCCAAAATTCTTTCAATAAGTTGCACATGCAACTTTTTCATATTGGGTTTCAATCAATGGTAAAAACTTGTTGTTTTTATAAAATATTAACTAATGATAACAGAAATACATTCAATGATAATAATAATAATGAGAGCAAAGTATTGTAATATAAACTCTGGTAAAGAATTTGTTTTATTTGGTCCACAAATTTATGATATTCTTCACTAAATTACTTAATAAAAAAAAGTTTTGTACGACTATTGCCTGTCATATATCTTATAAGAAAGCTTTTATAATAATTTTGTTTACTTTCAGACGATATAAATCGGGTTATATTACCCACGAATATGAGTGAAGAGTCGTCCAAATATATTAATGCATCACTAATTCAAGTAATAAACTTTTATCACATTTAATCAAATTGTTTACAAATATATTTTCAATAAAACCGGTCAATTGTTTTACGATATTTATGTTGACTTTGAAGTTAATTAAAGTTATTTTTAAGAGATTTTTAGTTTAGTTTTGAAGTTTGGCTTTTAATCATTGCAGGAAAGAGTCATTTTAGGCGACATATATTTGATATTTACAATGATTAAGATCTGGTCATTTTATCTCAATTTTAGTGACCTATTAGTGTATAATTGAATTAAATACAAGTCTTTATTGTAATTTAGAGTTACGATCGTTACCTGACATTTATCGCAACTCAAGACCCGATGGAGTCAACACTAAAAGAGTTTGTTTGTATGGTATGCCAATTGCCTTTCTAATGATAAGCAAACCCTTTAGTGAACTCATTATTTACCTGTCATTAGGTTTATGAGCAAAATGTGTCGACTATTGTAATGCTGTCACAAATCAGTGACTTCTGTTACTGGCCCTCAACTGAAACGACTTACGATAATTACACGATTAAAATGGTTAGACGAGTGGACGAACAGTGTTCGCACCACATGACAGCACTCGAACTTAACGTCTCAAAAGTGTCGAATGTGATGGACAGCAGTGCAATGCACAACGTTATTCTCTATCAGATGTGTTCCCCAATTGATCTGATTATGGCTGAGACAACATTTGCTTTAATCGAATTATGCGAAACACTTCTAACAGAATCCCCAATCCCTTCGACCAGTTCTCCAATTCTAGTGCATTGTTCGAACGGATCGGACAAATCCGCTGTTTTTATATCACTTTTAAGTCTTATTCAGCAAATAAGATGCGATAAAAGACTGGATGTCTTTCAAACGGCCCGAACAACTAAAATGCAGAGATGTTCCACATTTACATCATTTGTATGTATTTCCCTTATTTTGTTATTTATTGTTTAAGTCTTTTTCAAACAAAAATAACAGATTTTCTTTCGATATTTGAAATGTTTTTCTTATTTTGCATTTTTTTCGTGAATTGAATTTCAAAGATTTGATGTTTGGTCTATTTTTTGGAAATATATATCACACATTTTGTTGACTCTATTGTCCAAAAATCACTGTTTATTTACTGTAACCATAAAAAAGAAATATATTTTTTATTATTCTTAGAAATTCACGTATTTCTTATTGTATTTCATATTTTTCTTGTGTCCCTAAAACTAATATCTTTTTATATAATACCCTCGAAGATTGACAGATCGTTATCTTTGTCTTTATCCTAATGTCTGGCACTCTATTGTTTTATCTGTTTTTCCGGTTATTCCTTAATATTTTTTTATTATTTTCTCATTTATGATAACTCTGATGATAGGGATAGACATAAAAGCATTATATGATTTCAATTAATCCAAAGATTATAATAAAACTCTAGAAATGAAAATCTAGTCTGAAATACAGTCATTCATTATGAGCTCAATTTCTTTGAAGAACTGAATAAATTGTTGAGACTATAAATAATGAATAAATGAACTGATGCTCAGAAAAATACTCCAGGAAACAACAATAAAAATGACGAAGAACACTTAGAGCATATCATTACCCAAATGATGAATAAGTTTATATTCCAAACATAGAAAGAAAAGATTGGATGAAATTCAAAGAAATAATGAAAACAAAATCTGATGATTGCATGCAATTCAACTTCTGCTCAGAAGTCAACAAATTTGAAAATAATCTGACATTTCTTTAATTTTTTTTCTCAGTTTTAAGTTTAGGAACTCTTATCTATTTTTCTCTAAAAAATAAAGTTTTCCTTTCGTTCGTTTGTCTTACTTTCCCTCTCTTTACTAATACACAGGAAGAGTACGCCTTCTTATATACAGCTCTCATGGATTATATTCTATCTCGAAATCTATGCGACACAAGTGATGTTGTTTTATAACACATATGGAATGGATGTCCACAAGAAATCACAAGACCTTTACGACGATAGCAGCAAATAAAAGATGATTTTGTGTATCGATAGTGGAAAGTATCACAAAATTTGGACGTCAGTCCCAATAACGAGAAATTGATAAACGAATCCAAACTATTCTTGCAATTTAGACGTTTATCTGAATTCAATCACAATATTTATTCGGAAAATTTCTCTTTCTTTATATATTTATTAATATAATAAAAAAATCTAAAAACTGAATAAAATTATATAAAACTATTGTTTATTAAAAGAAAGAAAGTGTTGAAAATCTTGTAAAAGATCTGAAAAACAAATAAAATAATATATTGATTGAGAATCAAAATACAAACAATTCATAAATAAAATATAGTTTGACTTTTGAAACATTCATTGTTTTACTGAAATTCTTCAATCGATTATTTATTTATTGTCAGACATCAGATATGATGACCAACTCATTCAAAAGACAGCAATGCCTTCCTTTTCACTATTGAAGGCATTTACCATTTCATGATAGTATGGTTAGTCTTCTCCTTATATAGTCAGGGAATGCCATAAGTTGGATGCCTGAAGTTATTCGTTGTCTTATAACTGAGTTTATTGAATGAAAATATATTTTGGAGAAAATGAAACTTTTTATACACTATTTTTGGCCTCCCTTTCAGATAATGTAAATAAATAGAGAAATACTTTGGGAGTAAAGCAGAGCTCAAACCAAAAATCAATATTTCTTTCTCCGACTGTCTTTTGGTTTTAGTTGCAATTGTTCTGAAATACTGAGAGCACGGAATCATTTGGCTGTGTTTTAAGGTTTAAATGCAAGCCATAACCCGATTGTGCAACACATCTATCTATTCTATGACTGCTCCCATTCATCAAAAGATACGATACTTATTGTGAACTTCATTCACATTTTTTCCCTCCAATCGAAACATAAGTTTTTTCTCTTTTAATCTGCACATCCCTTTCCCCCAAGCAATTTGGTAAACACTTGAATAGATGACCATTTCTTTACATTTTCCACAACTGTTCATTTAATAGCCTGTCCTCCTCTTAATCACACAACTTGATTGAGGCATAGGATTGTTGCACAGCCCTCGACATAACTTCCAAATTAGTTTCTATATATTTCAGTGATGTTCAGTGAGTTCTTAATCTAATTGCACTTGCTAAAAAATAGTAAATCCTGGTTAAATGAAGCTCAAAATGTCAATATATAAGAAATAAGCTAGTTTTTTCTCAAAATTGGACCCAATTTCTATATTTACCTAATTATTGGACATCACTGACATAACTGAGTGAGCAAAAAAAATATAATTTTGTTGTTTGGTTATAGACTTGAACTCTGTTTTTGTTGACACCTCTTTTCAAAAAATATTTAGCAAACAATGTATTAAAAGTTTTGTTGATTTATCTCTTCTGTGGATTACATTCGGAGTATATCTCTATTAAATTGAAGCCTAAGTTTATATTTGCTTTACTTTTGAAGTCCATCAAACCCTAAGCGATAACTTCTTTTCAAAGGACTCTCTGATGTTATAATCACTGAATAGTAAGAATCAGTGAAATAACAAATTGCTTTCAATGAACAAAATTGTTTGAAATTCCGTGAAATTGAAAAAATATTTTTTGCTTTTGAGAGCTTTAAAGTCAGTTTTCTTCAAATATCTAAAAGAAATAATTGATCTCTTCTATCAAAATTCTTTTATATAGTACTAACTGTATTATTAATATATTTAGATATAAATTACCATACTAAGTACCCAAAAGATTTTAGTTCATTCCAGGGGATTCAGTGAATGTCCAGATTAATTTTCTAGTTTTAAATATGCATAAGTTTTCAATGTCTTCTATAAAAGGAATTCTATGTTCTTAGCACTAAAATGAGCCATTCATTTACGTACTAGTAATGTGGCCAATCCTCAAGTGCTCATTTTTGAGAATTTTATCTACTTACTTCAATCAAATGTAATTATATTTAGTCTTAAAATCTTATCTGTGTCATTTTGTTGTTCTTGAATTCTTTATGTTTAGCTTAAATCTAATTTAAAAGTTAATTATTGAAGAATATTCTGCAAAAGATTGCGATTAGAATTGCAGACAATTTTTGAGTTAATATTTCTTTGCATTTAATATTGAATTTTGACTTTTTTTTATATAAAAGCTATTTATGTAAACAAAATTTCGTTGAATAAAATCTAAATGTTTTCGTTTGAATTGAAAAATTCTCAAAAATAGTTTTCATAAATACGAGTGAATTCTATGTCAGAATAATAGCAGACATGCACAAGGTTCTTGATCTTATGGGGGGATAAATTTCCAAAAAAATCACCCCTAAAGAATTTGGCGGTACATTACAAAACATTCTTCGATTTTGATAAAATTTTCACCATGCACAAGGCTAACAATCCAATGAAGAATTATACAAAAATGATTTTTCTAGGGCAATGAAATTTAGACGGAGTATTTTTATTTTATTTTCAATATTGATTATGGTGAAAAATTTCCAGAAAATGATCTCTTAGCTATTGATTTTGGGGGGAATTTTGCAAATTTTTAAACTTAAGGGGGATTTTTTGGAAATCCTTTTTGAATGTTGGTCTGAGTAAAAGAAATATTACATTGCATTTGTCATATATGCGCTGCCATTTGCAGCACTTTCCTCATTCAATAACTAATTTATGTCACATTTATCTTCAGGAAGAAGATTGAAAATACCAAGAATTTTGTTTGAGTACAGATTGGGAAAGTGGTTTTATTTACAATTTAATGGCACTTATAATATCTGTCACTTACAGGTGAGACAAATATTATGAATCGTAGACTTAAGGCAAAAATTGTTGAAATCATTTTTTTCTTCAGCTTTTTATCAGTGAATGCTTGGGTAAAAATGTTCTAGCTCAATTTAAAGTTCACATATTTTACTCATTTTTCAATAGTTTTAAGCTAAACATTATATTTTTCAACTGATTTGACTGAAATGATCATGATAATTTTAACAATTTTTAGTAGCTTTAATTATACTATATTTTTTGTTCTATATAAGCTTGGATAATTGTAAAAATATTTTCTGAACTTTTAAAATTGTTTTTTCTTCTTTAATCATCAAATAATCAAGAAGTATTTCCTCCGATACCAAAGTGTGCAAAAATTTTGTTAATTCAAAAATCATTTCAATTCATTTGTATATAAAATTTACACATTTTTATAACAAATTTTTATATTTTCATAAATTTTATGATAAAATCTCAGAAAAAAAATAATTTTATCAATTCTTGAAATTTATTTTTGTATAAATATATTATATTCTGCATAAAATGTAATTTTATATAAAAAAAAAATTTTAAAGTAAGACGTTTGGGAGATTTTGAT
>JAQFZI010000442.1:0-16190 GCA_034695605.1 Eupelops occultus | reverse complement strand
AATTAAATCAAATTTTGAGCTCGTAATTTATAATTAACCTTGTTCACTCAATTTTGGAAAAATGTTGCAGTCCATTTACGCCAAAATTGAGTTTACTAAGTTGCTATAATTGAAATTCAAAAATAGCCTAAAGCTGAACAAAAATCGGGTCTAAACTAAGTGATTAGCCCTAACAGGGGACACAACTGTTAGGCATTCCTTTTAAAATAAATTACTCTGAATTGAATTTGTTTATAACTGAGATCTAACTCTATTAGTGTTACTATTATTAGAGAATATTTTCTATTTTTTCCAAATTATTAATAGAAAACTAAATTTAATTATTAAATAAATTAATTTTTTCCGTTTTTTGTTCTTTCATTTATAGGTTTGGTTTCAGAATAGACGGTAAAAACAATTATATAATTTTTTTTATCTAAAATTTTATTAAAAATAATTTAACGCTTTTATTGAATTAGAGCCAAATGGCGTAAAAGAGAGAAAGCAATGGGTCGGGACAGTCCTCCTCCATATATGAACGGTTCAAATCCAAGTCAACATTCTGTTAATTTGAACCACAATTTCGATTCTAATATCATTCGAAACAATGAATTCTTTTATTTGAGTCCTTCGGCATTACTCCAGTCTCCGATGGGTTCGCCTCCAATCCATCCGATCGGTGCAATTAATACCCGAATGGGAGATAATTTGTGGAGTTCGCTGAATTTAAATCATGGTCCGATGTCATCGCCGTCATTGTCCTCATCATTACATTCCGGTTCATTGAATTTGTCGCAAAATAATTCATTACCCAAACAAATGGTAAACCCGTGGAGTTCTGCTCTGTTATCGGCATATATGTTGCAGTTGTGGCCAAACGGATCAAATGGCAGTCCATCGGGACGGCTTAGTCCAACAGCTCTGCATCCATTGAAATCAAGTTCGACGAGCGCTCCAATAATCCATTCAAATCATATCCAATATAGTGGTGTTCAACAGCAACAGTCGATGCTTGAGATCTTACGTCAGACGGCACAGCATCACCAGCATTCATATCCGTGCAGTGCTGACTCTCAGAATAGGGACAATAAATCTAATAAAGAGGAGAGCGTTAGTGAAGGCAGCGATGTTTCGCCTAAAAAGGTTTAATTCCATTGCATTATCGCACAGAATCTGTCGAACTGTAGTCGAGTTGAGTGTAATTACAGTAATAAAGTTGTCTAAACTCTCAACTCTTTTCAACCGATTGTTTGCTTTAGAATTGATTATAGAGAGGACTCAATAAAATCTCTTCATTTATTCACAAGATATGAATGTACTCTTCCTTAGGTCTGTTTTATTGGTTGGTCTGTTGATAATAAACAGGGATTAACTGAACGAAGGATTAGAAGAGCACTAATAGTGCAGTAGTTTTACATAAATACAAATGAAGTACATTATTGTGTCAATCATTTTCTATAAATCTATTTGAATTAATTTTCAGTGTTTCTAATATAAAACTAATACCAAAATTACACAATAATTAAATTGAGTGAAACTATAATACAGTAATATCTTAGCTCTAAATCTAACGGAAAATTAGAAACAAATTATATTTTAATGTCATTTTATATGTAGTATAATATAAGATGAAATCCCAATAAAACATTTTTATTCAATTATTTGTTCGTTTCTTTCAATTGTTTTTTGCAATAAAAATAAATTAATAATAATATTAATCATTACTATTATTAATAACTAAATTTGGTTCAAAGAAGTGCACAGAATTGTTGTCAGTTGTGATGTTCTGACGCTTATATTGAATGTGATTTGAGTGTAGAGTCAGAGGGATAGCAAACAAGGCTGTGATGTCTCATTCAATAACAACACAACTCTTGAGAATATGATTGTATGGCAAAAGTGCTGTACTTTAGGGCCAGTTATATGACAACAGGCATAGTGTGTGTGTATTCCTTGAGAAACGTTAACTCATGAGTTGTGTCGCAAAGAATAGAGAGAATAGGGTTTCAGAAAAACATTCGGTTTAGTTAAGTTCAGATCAGATGAGTGGCACAATTCAATTTCGCAGCACTGGCAGTGTTGTGCCAGTGTTGTATGTTATCATCCAGGCATGAAAGGGCTCGCATTATAGAGAGAACAGTGAATGAAAGATGGGATGAGTTTTGCCTTCACTAATGCAAACCAATTGATGAAAAGTGATGAGAAAGAATTGAAAGAATATACGTTTCATTAGGCGCTCAGTTGTGCGCAAAACGCCATTCAAGTAGTTCCCAGTGTTATATAGCCCTCACTTCGATCGCCCGATCAAAACCTTAAACACAGTATTGGGTGGACTTCCGGCTTAAATCAATATTTGAGTCCAAATTCGCGTCATTTTATAAAATTTATACAAAAGACGAACTTAATATCGAAAGTATATACCATATAATGTCACTAATTCTGTGCCGTTAAGGAGTATGTGCTGAGCCTAACACGAAATTGATTAAAAGTACGCAAATATTGACTCGAATTATAAATTAGATATTTATCTCGATTTGTGTTCACTATTTGTATGTATTATACGACTCATAGTTAACCCAATATTAGACCAAAAAAGAAGTTCTCATAACTAATCGATAATTGGATTAATTTGTTTGAAACCAAATTAAATTCTAACCGATTGAGAGACAGAAGTGCACAGAATAGGCACAGAAGTGACGACAAACACACTAACAATCTATTGATTATTTATAGCACAGTCTATGGCCGGTGTTGTAGTGGGAAATAGTGGCGAACCTATTCTTCTAATATAAAAGGTGTAAACAGTATTTACAGCACTGACAACATTTGAGACATTCTTGTGCTCTCCAAACGAGAATAGATTAAGTGATGCATCAATGGATGTGTGGCGGCGCCAATACATCGCATTTAAGGCTGAACTACAAGACGCGTAAATGGCCCTCAATTTGTTGGTCTTACACTCTTGGCTTCTAATGTTCAGTACCACTGCTTGTTAGGCTATGACTGTGCTCTGCATTTCTTTGTGAGTTATGAAGTGGATAAGGCTATAAACTGAGTGATCGAAGCGACAGAAGGTCTATCTTCCCATATATATAGTATAATCCGCTTTTTCCAGATCGTTGAATCGGGCAAAGAGTGCCACCAATTCAAGAATGTTTTGCTCTGCTCTCTACAATAAATGACATCCGAGCCCTTAAACTATACCAGACTTAAATCAATTGTAATGCACTCGGACTACGACTTAGCCTTAGTTAGCATTCATTGAAAGTTCACTATTTTGCTGATCAAAGCGATAAAAGTCTATGAATTACTCAAATTGAAGTCCATTAAAGTTAAACACAGATCAGGATTATTAATGAACGCAAAATATGGCAAATAATGGCAAATATTATCAACAGAAACGCCTCTCAACTGATTAAAATTCAGTTCAAATGTTATGCTCTCCTCTTATATTAAGTCATTTAAAATACTGGAAAAGAATAAACTTAAGTATAATAATAGTGTGAATACAAACATAATAGACAGGTGTCATTAAACGAGAGACAAATCCTCATCCAATTGCAAGCTTAGGCGCCAAACTGTGCTAAATATAATGTCAAACCCGACCGGATTATAATCATCTCAATTGTTACATAAACTTTAAATAAACGGACTCTTGAAACCCGTCAATGCCGTCAACTACCTCTCTCTATATGGCTCTTCATGGCTCGGTATGGCTCACGTCGTGTGCACAGAGAGCTGACAAAAAAAATATATTAAACATTCATGAGATGAAAATATTTGAAAAACATTTTTCAAACTCAAAAATTGCAAAGAAATCAAATTCAGTCTTAAGAGAGGAAACTTTTGTATGAGAATTGATGGAAATTGAATCGAAACAACTGCTTAGACAATCAATTTGATCAAAATTTAACATTTTATCGCTTAAATACATGAATATCATTATTATTATTTCAAAAATAATGGCTAAAAGTGCCGAAAATTGCATTTGAAAGCGCTTTGAAAGCAATGCAATCGAAAAATTGTAAATCTTTTATCCCTCTCATTGTGTTTGCATTAAATTGAATTCAATTGAAAGTAATATAATTTAATAACTGAATAATACATAGAAGTAATAATAACGTGAATTTCTCCCCAATCGCTGTGAGAAGTGATTTGAACAACAGGTACACCAGTGCTGAACACTAGTGTTGCCAATAATTGAATTTAGCTCTCAATTGTATTAAGTAGAGTTGACTCAACTAAATCACATATAAAAGGCCATTATCTATAAATTGAACGCTTAAAAAAGTCTTGATGTTTATATTTCTGATGATAGCACTGATAGTAGTGATAGCCCTATAGAGTAGAATCGATGTAAGGCTTTTTCTATTTTTGTTGGCCTAAAGGCTTCATTTTTCAATAACAGTTGAGAGTGTTTTCACTTCAGTTAATATATGAGCCTTTCGTTAAGTTCTACGGAAATGAAAATTTCTACAATAGAAAAATTGAGAGCTCAGCACATATACCAGCCTTACAGTGCTTTACAGCGTTATACAGTGTGCCAAATGTCAGACAACTATGACTGCAATATAAGCCTTATTCAAACACTGGGTTCGTCCTGTTTTTAATTGTGTATTTGTCTAATTCGGATCAGAGGTAGTGATGAGACCATAGATTTAGTGAACACTGCTTTACAGTTGAGCCCAATCTATGCGAACATAAACTGAATGAAAATGGACTTATTATATGAAAGTGAGTGCTATAACCAAATGTTTGTTGAAACAACTTGCAAATCATTTGCATAATTTCGCTTAATTTCTCTGAATTTCATTTCCTGAAAGAAAGGAACATTAAATTCTCACAAATTGATTGCACTATAATTTGAATTTTATTTTCTCATCAGAAGATCAATAATATTAATGTACTGAAAGTCAAATTCAATGAACATTTGATTGCATTGTTTGAATTCAAGTGTCTTCTCATTAAAAATGTACATTAAGTGTAAATAAATAAATAAATAGATCGACAAAAATGCCTTTAATTTACAATATTATACAATAGTCAGGCTTTGATTGATGAGCTCTACGTGTTCTTTGGCTCTCAGACGGAGCGCTACAATACTTGAGTTTCGAGAATCAAAATTAGGAATCGATATATCTTTACATAAGTTTTCTTCAATACTTCTAATGCTGTTTGTATTCAGTGAAGACCTGCTCTGCATTTGTTTTGACTCATTAGTGGATCCATTTACAGACAAATTGAGTGGACTCGCAGAAGGACTTACTGATATCGACGTCGAATTTGAATTGACTCGAGTCAGAGGATTGGAAATCATCTGAGCTATTGATGAGTTACATATCGAGTGAGGCATTAAAGGCGA
Source organism: Eupelops occultus (assembly GCA_034695605.1). Lineage (NCBI taxonomy): Eukaryota > Metazoa > Arthropoda > Arachnida > Sarcoptiformes > Phenopelopidae > Eupelops > Eupelops occultus. The sequence goes on along the minus strand of JAQFZI010000442.1, from coordinate 10,849 downwards.
CGCTTCAGATACCGATTGAGACGATTGCAATAAATAACTCGGATATAGAGATGACGGATGAGACAGAAAACTTGACAGCGAGGCTGAGCTCAACAAATTTGAAGGAGTTGTAGAGGCAGCCGCTGCAGCCGCTGCCAACCAAGAATCCAAAGGCAATCCCGTTGAAGAATTAAAGTGCATATTAGGAATGAATGAATTGTGAGACAGGCTGTTCTCTGGGCCTATCACTGGTCTTTTTGCTAGATTTGATGGGCTTACGGGTGAATGCGATGAACGCGATGCTATCGATCCTTTTGCAATACCAATACCATTGTCACCCGTATTATTGCAATTATAATCATTGCCAGTGAGACTTCTGAGCGCGTGCTGGCTCTCAAGCTTCTCCTGACGCCTCCACTTAGCCCTACACAGTTTTAAATGACTCGTTATTTTCTCTTAATATAAACTTTGTTTGCATTTCATAATAACCTTCATTTGAATTGAATAATGAATTTTAAAATATACTTAACTTCTATTTTGAAACCAAACCTAAAAGCAAATAAAGTATTCATTTAATTAAATTCAATATTCAATATATAAAAATGTATTTTAGTGTAAAAATTGATTCGTTTAATGCAATACTAATTGAAAATATTTTTTGTTTATAAGAAATCTAATCAAATATTAGACTGAATGCAACGTTTGTTGAGAACAGAAAAACTTGAATTAAGAGTTTTTGTTGAAATGACACAACTTAAAGCTATATACAGTTTTAGGCACAGGTAGCTTATCCTCAACTTTTCAATGAGTTTAATACAATTTTGTTCATAAAATGATGAAAACAAAGACTTTTAATTAAAATTATCTTTAGATCACTGAATGATGTCTTTGGAACAAATAAAAGCCTAATTGCCTCTTATTATTGGTTCAATCGATATAAGCATTGAAACTATTATCGACGGACAAGAGTTACGCCACTGTTTTCGTAATCACTGTTAAAGTCATTTAAGTACCGATAAAAACGGTCTTTCAATAGAATTTCCTGAGATTTCATTTGAAAGGAAGCTTTGATGGCATAGATATACGATGTGTTCAACTAATGACTAACTTCATTAAGCGCTCCGATTGTCATCTTTTAAATCTTATTGTCGAGAATCAAATCCTCCGCTAATCATAGCGTAAAATATCTTAAATTTTTTGAATGCATTCAATTAATAACATAATTCCAGTAATTCTTTATCAAAAGTAACTTAGAATTAATTCAGGAATACATGGATTGCTATTATATGTATAAATTCAAATAAATTGATTTATTAATCAATTTGGAGTCTATCTAACGAGAGATCGCTTCAATGCATTTTCTAAATGATTTTCAATGAATTTTTTATATAAATCTATTATTATTGCATCAATTTATATGAATCTCTCAATTCTTTGATTAGTCTTTTGGGAAATAGTCATCAAAATTGATATACAAGTGATTTAAGGAAAAGTGTCAAAAAGTGAGATCAAGTTATAATAGTCTACAAAATTAACTGATTTTACCTGAACTCTGACCTCTGGTAGATTGACTTTTAGGGCCAATTCTTCTCGACTAAAGCGAAAAATGAGAATTGTATTCGGATCAGACAAAAAAAGATATGAATACAAACCTATAAACGTCGGGATAATGTGATTTTTCAAAAGCCCTCTCGAGTTCATGGAGTTGATATGTGGTAAAAGTTGTCCGATTTCTTCGGTGCTTCTTTTTAGGTCCGTCTTCGGCGGCGCAGATACCGCTTTCACTGTTGTCTTCATCTGCCGAAAGCGGCGACGCAGGAATTGTATGAATGGTTTCTGTATTGCAATCTCTGGTTTCGTCGTCGTTGTTGTCATCAATTGGTTCATCACCTGAAAGACGACAACATTATAACAAAAGCTCGTTATCGAAGTAAATATATTGAATGCAATAAATGCGATATAATCGGCAATTTTCCGCTTTTCAACCCTTAGGCCGTGGTATCTAATTAGGGCCTATTAGGCGGTTTTGGGCCCTATTATGTCCTATTCATGTGAAAAGTTTTTAGTTCACCAAAAAGTGATTATAGGGCGTAACTCAACTTATATTCAAAAGAGAAACCGTAGGGAACTTTTAGTTACTAAACAAGCGGTGGTTTATATCTAAGGCGTTTGGGATAACCTGCCCGTAGCTAACAGTGCGACACAACGACACATAACACAAGAGTTACTTTTGGAAACTTCAATACAAAAACTCTCTTTTTATTTATAATAATAGAAGTGATTTGTCTGACAACGAATATATGCCATATTGTGGACAATTCGGACAATTTTGTTGCAACTGTTATACCATTACAATGAGAGCACAGCATAGACGCCGTATGGCTTCGGATACTTATAATCAAAGCGGGGAATAATTTTTCAAACGGAGGAGACTCTCAGATGAAGGACTACTACTATAGCAGTGCTTATTTACAGATTAGCTATTCTCCTATTCTGTGCTATTCTGTAGTAACGCTATTCTGCATTTCAATTGATGTGTCGCTATAGATGACGATCATATGAGGAAAGTGTCGCCAATATATGCCAATATAGTCAGTTAGGCCGACATAATAGCACATAAACGCCTCTCAATTAGGTCTACGGTCGCCAATGCTATTCATCCAAAGTGTTTGAGTTATTATTTAAGCCAATCATTGAAGAAATCTTAGAAAACTCAGAATTATTGAGTCGACAAACACCACAACACCGCTAAACAACAATTCATTCTTTAAATAATAAATGTTCTCAACTCTAAAAACCATATTTGTTTAGGCATTCAATAAAATACACATTTCATAGGGACTGACCCTCGACTCTAACAGATTGTTGGTCTTCACAATCGTTTTCTATTGTATTCCTTTTATTGAATATAATGGATGCAAATGATATTCAAGAATTAGCCAAACATTTGTCAACATTTTATTATAACTTAACTTAAAAAGAATTCTCAACTTTACTATTAATATTTCAATCAACATAACAGGTTCATTACATTCATTATGATCAAGCTGCCTTTTCTAATTCTGTATCACTGATAAAAAGACATATTTAGTGATTAAAACGATTTTTTTTGAACTGACTTGAAAAATAATTTGAACATGCTAATTTTTGACTAATTATAAGTATCTTATAACTAATTAGTTTTCTAAATGGCTTTTCACGAAATTTACTTAAATTAGAGGCAGAGTAAGAGAGGGAGAGATTAGACGATAAGTCGGGAAAACACAAACTAATTGATAAATTATGATTAAGAATGAAAAGGTTTGCAATTAATTTGATAAAAATGAGTAAAACGTTAATTGATATTTGTTTTGAATTCAAGCTTTGTTTGAAATAGTGTTCATATTTACAATAAATTAGGTTTGAAAGCAAAGCATTCAATGATTTTGTTATTTATCACTATTTATACAAATATACTAATGTTTAGTGTTTTTATGCAAATTTCATTATAAACTGAGGCTATAATTGAGGTCAACGTTAATAATTAGATCGCAGGCTATTATCCTTTTAGCCGAAAATATGAAATGCAATCACAAACGATTGAAACTGTCATTTCATTAATGAACTAAACTCCGATTTATTCAGAGCTATACCTGTGCTTTAGTTATGGTCACTCACTCGGAAATTAACGTTTTTCATGCGGTCAGACCAATCATTTGTCACACTCTTTGGACAGGCATTTGCATTAACATCCGAATGAGTTGGGGAGAGAGAGGAGAGGGAGAGAGAAAGGGAGAGGGAGAGAGAGTTAATAAACAAATGAAATCATATATTCAAGTGATGGTATATACAAAATATTAGGGAATATTTACTTAAGCCGTTCACATAATACTGAACCGATAAAAGTGATTCGCAATCAGACTATCATTTATTTGGTAATTAATTGACGTTCAAATACCAGCGCGTGATTTGATTAAATGATTTACTGGCCATTAGCCTAATTGTGCAGCTCTTCTGCTTTTGGGGCTTAAATATCAAATATTAAACGAATATTGAATTGATTGTGAAATTGTGCTCAACATTAATACTCTATAATAACTGTTTTGCATTGCATTCAAGAATTACTCATAAAAAACAAAAGTGGAAAACATTGTATGAAAATCAGAATTTTTAATTAAAAGTTAATTAAAAATTAATAAATGAATAAATTAGAGAAATTAATTATATTGAAAATTGCCTTACTCACTCTAAACTGATGTGCTAAACATTTTTGCTTTTTTGCAAATATAGATTCTGTAGAATATTTTCAAACACTTTTAAAAAATGAAAATTTTGCAATAAATACCTGATTTACTGCTTGATCCGATGGATTCATTCGAGCGCTCACTACAGTTGGTCTCAGTTTTCATATCATTTGACTGACATTTTATTTTTGAAGATTTCTGAGAGCTTCTGAGACCTAGAATTGCATCGATTGTATGTTTTGTACCCGGAATAGACTTCGATACCAAAGATGAATATGAAGACGAGGCCGAAGACATCTGACAAACGGGAGAAATATTCATTGAATTGGCCCTATCTTTGCAGAATTGCTCAAAATTGAGACTTTGTTTCGTGGAATGTCTTGAGTTTAAATCTTGTGACAAACCGCGAGGATTCATCGCTGGGTTTAAGTCATTTTCCATATTATTCTTAATCGTATTCTTTGCATCCATTCCTCTTCCGTCTCTTCCGTTTTCCATTTTAAAATAGTTAATTAACATTAAAGTTAATTAATATATTTTCCAATTATCATAAACTTTAATGAAAAATAGTTAACCAAAAAGTCAATTAAAGAATATATTTTGTTTGAAACTTACATTTGTTTAGAAGAGTTTTCAACCAATTATTGTTCAAACAATATATCAAATAAATGAGTCTTTCAATGAATTGAGAGTAGAATCGGAATTAATTAGAAATGATTATCTTCGAAGACATGGATTCGTTATTATGGTATATATATTGAGCCGAAGTATCCTTTTTTGTGATGATTAGTGAATGAGAGAACAAGTATTGCAAGAATTGTCAGAATTTGTAGTATTGGTAGTATTGCACCGATTATTGAGGCTATTATTGAGGCCCCGAAGCGTTTTACTTAACAATACATTCGAATATTAGTGTTAGTGTTGAACAAAATTATCATAACTTTGAGCGAAGTTTCATTGGTTATAACAGACTGACAGTCGCAATAAAATTTCGGTTTTTAGTGACTCCTCGCTCGGAGCCAATCCAGACCTGACTGAAGAGCAAACTGGAAAATAAGCACTAAATTGTCAGAGAAATAAATCGATTAAATGAAACGATTGAAACGAAGCCACTTCTCTCTCAGCGACTAATAAATACAATTTATTCTATTTTTAAGCAACAAATCATCGGTTAATTAAATTCTATTACTATTAACGGCACCTCTCATATGAAGAGCGCAGGCATTCGTCTAAATCTTATTCAAGTTGTTATACAAATGTATTAGTAATTGATTTACTCCTCTCATGGATTTATTTGTTAATAAAATTGCATTTTTGGCTTTTATTCTTCTATTCATATTTGAAAAATTGATGATTCAGTTCCAAGTTTAAACACATCTGCTTTCAAATAGTTTTCGATTAGATTTCATAATTTCTAATAAATTTGATAAATGTTTGACAATATTTTAAATTTATATTTCGATTTTTAGTTGAAATTTGTGACAAACATATGCATAAAATTTCATTTTTTAATTGAATTAGTGATTTTGTTTTCCGTTTTCTATTGAACGAATAGATTTTTTATTTTTAATTATTTTTTCAATTTTTTTCGCTTTTAATTAATTAGATTTTGAAAATATTTTAGTCATAGAAAGAGAAGAAAAGTCTTTATATATTGTTTCAGAATTAAGCTAGATAACATTTGGTATGTTCATTAGTACGTCATAGTTGATAACACGGATGTTTTGGACAATTATTTAAAACACTTGTGCCAATTAAAACTATCACTTCCAGAGAACACTATTTATTATTTGAAATCCTAAAACTAGTGCCACGAGTAGTAATGATGATCATGCTACAATCAATAACTTGAATTGTTTAACTTGTGGTTCTCATAATTGAAAAATAAAATTTTCTTTCGTCATATAAACAAATATTTGTTAAACAATATTAAAGTGAATTATTGTTTAATTTGTTTTTTAGGTAAAAAATAGCCAAAAGGCCATCAGTGAGCCTATGTTAGAGCCCATGAGTGAAGCCCTGAGTTAGCCCAAGAGTTAGCCCCCACTAAAATATAATTTGTGCAAAAAAGCGTGAAATGCATCGGAATATTGTCATTAGAGAATGCATTGAAACACATTAGCAAAACTTAATTAAGTGAATATTTTAGATATGAAATCATAGCACCGACTATTAGAGATACAATGCGTGCGTTCCTATTGATTATACCAATAGATTAATTAGTTTGCAGTTTGAATATATTGTGAAAACAAAGCCTAATAGCCTGTGCCTATGCCTGTGCTCTCTCTTCTGTAACCTTTCACTGAGGACTGCATTCAATTTTCTAATAATACTCTGCTATCAAATCTGATTGCTTTGAATCGTTTTGACTATCGTTTTGAATAATCAAATTCATATTAATTAACTTAAGTACACATATTATTAGTTTAAATCATCAAAACTAATAATTTTAATACAATGTTCCAAAATTTGTTCAAATAATCAAAACATTCATTAAATGAATTCCCTTTCACTCTCATCAAAAGTGAATGAATTTAGTTATGTTTGGAGAATATTAGTTACCTTACTCATTTCATTATAGTGATTCTTGCATTTTAAGTTTTATTTTTACATAAAAATATAATTATAGTTGCCAGATTCTATAATTTCCGAATTATGAATAAATTGTTCTTGCTAATTGAATATCTTTTTGAATATTCACAAACAAAAACTAAAGACAAAAATTTTAAACTAATTTGATTAAGGCACATCATTTTTCATTATGATTCTAAATCAATCATTTTTCAATATAAGCCATCAAAGTTTTGTTGGGATAAAAAATAAATTGCCATGATGCTTATTTTGGAGTTTGTTACTAAATAATTATTGGAGGGGTTTATTAACAAAATAAAACTATTGGAATAAAATTAATTGAAAGAATAGTTATTATTGTTTGTCAAATAAATGTCATAGAGTTTCGTATTTTTTCATTTCCCAAAAGGGAATAAGGATTGCAAGAATCGGAACAACTCATTAGTGAAGGGCTTCCAAACTAATAGATCGACAATAGGTTTGTTCGTAAATTTAGTTAAACTATTCCATTGGTCTGACATTCAAATGAAGTGTCTCTTAATTGTCTAAATCGGATGAAACGTAATTCTCTGTATAAAGCAATGCGATTACTCTAAAGGATTAATGTTTTGATTCTCTACTCTCAGCCTCTTCTCGTTAGTTATATATTAGAATATATTCACTCAATATATCCAACATTTTATTCAATATGCGAGCAATCACTCCAATAACGCCTTTTGTTGGTCTGTCCAGCATTACATATACTCAGCTCATCTGAAATGAGAGCTATTTTGGGTGCTATTTCGGTGAACCTATTATTAAATTGTTGTAATAAATATCAATTATTCATCAATATATTCATTATTCAATAATATATTCATTAAATCTATATTTTTGCCACTTGGCAAAATATTTCTTCAATTTCACACTATCTAAATAAAGTTTGATTCTATTAACTTTAAAGTTATTAACTTTAGAAGAAAATAAATGATTTTTTTAAATGGTTTGCACTTCTGTTACAATAAATGTTGAAATCTTTATACTTTTTCAAAAAGAACCAAGAACGCATCCCCTAAGTTTGAGAACCTTGTGCATACCTGCTATTCATACATTTTAAACATAGTTTAATTTAGTGTAATTGCTTTTTATTTTACCAGATTTTGTTTATCTCTCCATAGGAGGTAACTCGAGACAAAAAAAATAGTGGGTATTTAGGCTACACCCTTTCCCCATCAGTGAAACCAATGAAGATATTTTTAAAATGTTCAATATCTGGGTATTTTGACAAAAAATTCTTTTGTGTGTCCCGTTTTTTACTCCAAACATAGATATTTGCGAATTGCAATACATGTGTTATAATATAAACAAATATATGGAAAAATTTTCCAGTCTTTTGAAGGATTGTCAATAGAATAGTGTTTTCGTTAAATAATTAACATGGAAGCCAAGAAAAGTCACTTAAATTTTCAATTTTTGTTGTTGATATTCTTTTCTATTGTATTGATACCAGTTATACCCAAAATACCCCCTATTTTTTCTCGACACACCTCATTCCCAAAATACCAAAATTATTGGATGCTCTCCACCAATATTTAGTATCCTCTCGGTTTAAACCTATTTTTAACATTTCTTCTTCATTGACTAAGATTGCACATTACCTCCTATACCTTAGGCCATTGAAATTAATTAGTTCAGATTTGTATGGCCTGATATTACCCCTTAGTTTCAATATTTTTGAACCCCTTTCCCTAAGTCAAGTAGCATCACTTGGGCATCACTGACACTATTTTTATAACAATTTGTACCACATTCCCATTTTATAACAATTGATCCAATTTTAATATAATGCGATTATAAAGAAAAATTTCAAGTTTTCAGTGAATGGCTCTAAATTCTAAAAGGTCATCTTCACAAAAAAGCATTAACCAATTTTTGCTAAACTTTAAGTTGCTAGACACTAATTCTGGAGATAAAATTGCAAAATATTCTGTATTTCAATCTTTTTTGGTTTACCCAATATCACACTCAAGTAAGAATGTTCTAGGACAACCCTATAGTGAGGCACCTTGATAACCCCTACTCAAAATAACATCAAAATTCAATTTATTTTATAATAGGATTCTTATTTTGGTTTTAAATTTATGTTCATAGGATTCCGTTTTATTTTGCAACTTGCACATCAGATGGATTTGTCTTGACGTCAATCGCTTTTTGATAAAATAAATGATAACACAATATATTTTTCTCTAAATTAATGCCTATAGTTATATATTTTAATCTTGCTTAACTCACACAATAGCTGTCTATTAAAATTGGAGATTAATTATTCGGAACATTTTGTTATTAAAACATTTGTTAGAATTAAATGATATGTTAAATGATTTAATTGTCAGACAATTATCGCAAAACAATTGCATCGAAAAAAGTATAATAAATATTAGTTTAGAATTGCTTTCAATTAAAGTATATATTATTTGTACTAAAAATAAATTTAGGTTTCAGTTAATCGATGCGAAGGCATAAGAGGTGGGCCTCAACTAAATTGAATGACCGACAGATCAGACAAATATTAATAAAAACGAAAAAAACGCACGAATTGTTTCGGATGACTGAATGCTTGGAAAAAAGAAACACTGGTTTCAGATGTTTGTTATATATTTGGTTATTAATAAACGGAAATTAATATATTCTTTAAATACGAGAATTGCGTGCAACAGATCGCTCCTACTTCTCATTACTACTCATTGACCAATAATCCAATAATTATTGTTTCAATTCATTGGATCAGAATTACTATTTTTGAGCAAGAATGTCCTAATACAGTTATTTATTGTAGTTATAATTATATTATTTTGAATAATTAATGAATATCTTTCAAGTGATTCATTTACTGCGAAATATAATTCAATATTTATTAAGAATTTTATTTTAAATTATTTCGTTGTTTTCAAAATGAGAAACAGAGAAATATACTTATTTTCAATTAATCTAAAATAGTTTTAAACATTGAAACTCTGTAGAAATTAATTAATTAATTATTTTTTTTAATTTAATTAAGTACAATAAATATTAATGAAATCAAAAAGTGTTCTGGATTCATTTTTATGAAAAATTACTTATGAAAAAATCTTATAAAACTTAGACAGAAAACAGATTTTTAATTGAGTTATTGAAAAAATAAGTTAGATCATGGACCTTGGATAACATTTATATTTTCTAGTGTGGTTCAATAAAAGCTTCAATGTAACTTATTCACTTTGCCCTACTACATTTAGTAATACATTCATAATGTAATACAACTCAAACTTTGAAATATTGTATTAGTCATGACATCTATTGATTAAAATTCAAATTAATTCACAAGAATTCAAAGGAAATGTGAAATTAATTCTCTGTTTGATTGGAATCTTTAATTTGAATAAAGCAAGTTTAAAATATCAATATTAATGATTGGCTCTCATTTTTGGAGACATATAAACAAAATTCAAATTAGATTTGAAGAAAATTTCACTCAATTATTGGATATAAGTTTTTTTTACTCAAAATATATTTCACTATAAATCAGAATTAAATGCTTTAAATTATTTTATTAGAAAACAATTGAATTAATTAGAAATATATTAAATTCTTATTCATTAAAGTATTTCATTTAATTTACTAATTACTCCATTAAATAAAATTCAATTAATTTAAAAAAAAATAATTGAATCGAAATATAAACTTCAGAATAAATTGAAGATTATTTTAAGGCAATCGATGGATGTTTTTGTGATCTTGGAATTTGCGTAAGTCTTGGAGGTTATCCCACCACTCAAACAGAAAGTTATCGATCATTAGTTGAAACCATGGCGTCACTCGATTTCCTTTCGACTCTTCACTCTCTTTGTGTTCAAAACAAATAAATATAATTAGAATTCAAATCAATTATTAATTAAATATTGAAAACTCACTCAAATAGGGTCTTAACTCATCCTTTGACAAAAATTTATATGACTTTACTTCGTTTGGGTCTGGGCTTAGAGTCACGTCTTTCTGAATAACGAGCGCGTAATCAATCTCATGTTCGCCCCAAAGGCCACCCGACGGCGCTTTATATA
>JAQFZI010000441.1:0-16195 GCA_034695605.1 Eupelops occultus | reverse complement strand
AACGCAGTCTTGAAATATAAATTATAAACGAAATTAAGAAAAATAATTACTTTACGTTCAAAATTACAGTCAAATTAAATTAAACACAAAATTATTGCAAATATTGACTGAAAATAATTTCACTAAAAAAATATAATCAAAAAAAAAGAGGTAATCATCAAAATTGACAAATAATTAGTTTTCAAATAATCCTAAACATCACATAATAATAACAAATCAATAAATTATTTGACTATAAAACCACACTTTCATTGACACAAATATCTAAATAATAATCACATAATTCTAAGAATAATTTCAAACAAATTAACAAATGATATGCGAAATGAATGACATAATTGTAAGCAAAATAACAGTCATTTTATGTCAAAATCCTAATAAATAATAATTTCTTTAAGAAATGTATCGAAAAGTTATTTAAATCAAAGTTTTGTATCAAAAATAATGATTAAACAGAATTGAAAATCAAACAAAAAAACTAATCTATTAGATTCAATTTGAGATCCCCATTGGAAAGGCTAACAGTAGAGAACCTGCGATCAGGGTTCTTACTCTTAACATGGTTAATGATCTGGTTAATGACCGAATCGACATTACCTTTCGGACCACTTATACTAAAGGCTGCGAACGCAGAGTTTTCAATCATTTTTGGCGTTTCGATGTAGGTTTTGGTCGATTCCTGCAGTTTTCGGATCGTATTACCGCTCCGACCGACAATCAATCCAATTAAAAAGACGGGTGTTATCAGATTCAATTTAATGCCGCCTAAAAGTTAAAAGGATTTCATTTAAACAGCGCCTGATTAATGAGGAAAGTCTGTCTAAAAATATACTTTTCTGATGATTCATATGAAAGAGTATTTCGAAATTAATTTGAAATTAATATTAAAAACAATTTTGAAATCGAATTAAAAGTAAAACCAAAGGAAAAGTTAAAAATTGAGGGAAATTTTTGTTTACAACAATCGTAAGAAAATTTATTAATAATTGATATCAAGTTTGGGATAAAGACCTGGAATATCACTGTTTTGTCTGAGTTTTTTCTGTCGCTCTTCGCTGATGGCAGTGAAGTGATCCGATGCCGACAATATCTCAGCCTTGACTTTGAGAACGTCTTCTCGACGGCCAGTGATTATGAAAACCGGTTCTTCACCGCTGACGGGTGTCTGGATGTATGTCTTGGACTTTGCCCTCAAAAGCTTAATTTTTGAGCCTATTTTTCAAACAAGTTTTTAAATTCAAAGATTGAAATCACTATTAATTTCACAAAATAAAAATTTTCAATAATGGGATTTTCATACCCTGTTTGCCGACAATCTGTGCCACATGTGTCGAAGTGGGAACAGATACCACTTCGCAATAGTTCTTGTCGTTACTGATAGTGGTATTAGTAGGGACAGGACTAACGACACTCGGCTCAATCATAGGATCCTTGTTTAAAGAGTCGTCCAATAGTGAGACACAGGTGTCCACCAATTTATCTCCGCTGAGCTCCAATTCTGCCAATTGTCGGGCGATTTCATACAAACGGGTGATCGGCACAAAAGTCGATGGTTTGCTAATTGTTTTACTCAATTTCATAAAATTGTTTGCATTAATTACAGGGTTTGGGCTCTGACTTGGATTCGGAGGCATTTTTACTCAAATTAATTTCAAAATTAAAACAAAATTAAATTAAAACCAATTAATAAAAACTTAATTTAAAAACAAGTGTTGGCTCTGAAACTGAGAGACGTGTGGACTGTCGACAGATTTCCGGTTAAATAAACTATTGTTTGCCTAAAAATGTTTGACAACGATTTGCTATCGTTTTTCACAGATTGATCTGTGATTAAAAATTTGCAAAGTGTGCTAATCACGTGATCAAATGTCAGCCCTTTTCATAAACTTTGACACTTTCTTGGGAAATATTTTAATGAACTTCACTATAAATAAGTTTTGACTCAAAATATTGAGCACTCATTTGAAAAGTTCAAAATTTGTTTGTCACTGATTTTTAAATGTTACTTGGTTACACTACTGACCAATTGTGCAAAAATCTATTTGTGACCCAAGTCTTGTCAGTTATTCAAAGCCTTGAAATTTTGTTTATTTATGTACTTATGAATGGATTCTTTGAAGATTAATCTGAACTCTAAACATAAGTTTGAATATTTTGCTAATAAATTATTAGTAATAATCCAAACTTAAAGACAACTTCACAATAATCTACTCGATTGACATCCGGTGATAACATTTGAGAGAATTTTAAGCATATGATGTGCTCTGAGAGGCTCTACAACATAGGGGACAATCAAAATAAGAGATTAGTTATCAGATTTTAATTGATAGCCTGGCCGACTGACCAAGTCCTGACTTCTAAGTCCTATGATCAAGATAATGAATCACTACATATACCATGTATAGAAAATTCCCAGATATAACTCGATATATTTTGCAGGTTATATTTTAATGAATTTCAACCTTTTTTCGAAAAAATGTTTATTTTTATTAATTAATCAAATATTTTTGTTTAACGAAACAAATTATAATTTAATTATAAATATTTAATTCTTTTACTTAAATATCAATTACTAAAAGATCAGTAAAATTATGACATCAGTTATAATGAGTTTTTCATTAAATATTAAGAAAATTAATTACTCGACTGTCAGTTGTTTGTGATGTTTGTCATTAAGTAGTTATTTATAATAATTATTTGTTCGCTTCTTTAGTGGCCTTTAATTCCTCAACAGTTTTAATGTTCAGAATATTATTCAATGACTAGAAGTTTGTGTTAATAAAAGACATTTTCAATGTATTTACTTATGATTTAAGTCTTACATTAAATTTTAAAAAGTTTTTGTTTTATTAATTGATAGAAAAAATCTAATGACAGATGAGATTCTCATTCAATTTTGTTTTTAAATTTTCAAAGTTTATTATTAGTTATTAAACTTTTGAGCAGTTTTTTGATCAGAAATAAAAACAATTTTTTCTCATTTTTTACGGTTTTTAGCTTTAAATCAAATTCTAAAAAAGTTTTCTTCAGATTTTGTATAAAATTTTTATTCTTATTAACAAACCATAAGATAAGATCCGATTCTGTTCTTCAGAACCGGAATTTTTTGAACTCTTGTCTGGAATTTCGAGATTTAATCCAAATTTTACATAAAAATTAATATAAAATAAAAGCGTAAAAAAAGTAATAAAAATAATTCGCAAAAAAAACTTATTTTTGAATTCAAAATAAGACTCAATTCATAAAAAAAAATTCATTTAAAACTATATTTCATTACTTTTTCACAATTAATAAACAAATTCTGATATAAATCAACGGTTGTTATCATTGATTGTCTTCAGACTATTGATAAACAATTACTAAGAAAACAAAAGAATAAAATTTCAAAATAAAAATCTCAACAAAAATAAAATAAATAAAATAAAGTTTGGGACAAAATTTCTTGTCAATAGTCGGGATCTGTTGGTTAAAGTGTCCTAATTTTGTCTCATTTCAGTCAATATATTGATTAAATCCGAAATAAAAGCAATCAATTGATTGGAAATTGATTTAAAAACTCAATAAAAAGTTATCAAATCAATGATCGGCTGAAGAGCTGGAAATACATTAAGGAGAGAGCACTGGAATTATGTGATAACCAAATGGTGTGACCATCAAATAGGGTCCAAATCTAATGATGCGATTCTACAGTCAATTACTGTAAATTACAATCGATTTAAAGAACGAATCGATAATTGTTTCCAACATTTTCTTTAAAAACTATAATAAACTCATATCTTCTCAAAAAACAAATAATAATTAAATAAATTATTAAACAATTGTTTTAAAGAATATCCGTTTCGAAAATCTTTTGTTGATTACTATTGTTATTATCATTGGACACACCGTTGGTAGCCATAGGCTTATTGGCCAAATCCCGGAGAGAGCCGTGCACTGCACTCATGTTGAACGACGTCTTTGACACTATGTTACTCTCGGATCCCGTCTTCTTCAGGTCATTGAGAAGTCCGCGCGGTATTTGACCTCTGCTCAATTGCTGAAGTCTAGTGTACTGTTCCTGAAGTTGTCTCTGTTTTCGAAGCAGTTCCTGATGTCTTTGTTCCAGTAATTCCTGACGCGATTGTGCGAAACGCTTTTCCACAACTGAGCCCTGACTGCCCACTGATGACAATGAAGATGTCGATGAAGAGGGCGGCACTAGTATGTCATCGGCGCCGTCAGTAATACCTTAATCAATGATAAAAGAGATATTCAAATAAGAATTATTGGGTAATGGATGTGAACATACCTTCAGGTGGTGTAGAGCGTGGCCTATGGGCTAACGCCACTGCGTTTGGCTCAGAGTTGGATCTGATTGCGGAATAGGTCGGCGGCCGGACTGCAAATGATGTCAAAACTATAGGATTAATACGTGATGACGAACGAGGCGGCGGTGCGGGTATTGTCGACGATTGAGGACCTATTGGTTGGCGGGAATTGTTGGCCATTAAATTGGTACAACTGTTACGGGAATTCACTAAGCACTGGGCACTAATGGAAGGGCTCTTTTTGTTAATAGTTTAGCACAAATACAGAATCATTGTTAATATTTTCCACTAATTTAGTCATAATTTTATTGTTTTTTAACTCAATTGAAGAAAAAATTATGAAAATAACAAAATTAATGTTAAAATCAAATTAAAAGCAAAGAAATAATGAAACAAAAAATTCTAATAAAATGTTTTTAAAAACATAATTAAAGAAAAGCATTAAACAAATGATATGTCAATTGAAAAGTGATTTCAAATAAAATTCGGATAAAATAATATCAAATTCAGTCAATAAATGCAATTAATTAACAAATAATTAAAAACAATAATAAATTAATTAAATAATAATCTAAATCAGAGATGGCCAAGTATTCGAGGCAATTCTGAAACCCCCTGACCAACACTGATTCAAATCATTGGAAAACAATTCGATTAGTAAAGAATTCTTGAGAAACCTGCAAGTTTTCAGTCAATTTAGAGCTGTTTTCAATGTTAATGCATTTTTAAATGATCTATCAATCAATTGTCTAATCATATAATCCAATCACCTTTTTTTCCGACAGAAGAGTCCACAGAACCTATTGATTGGAGTAGTTTTCTGGCAGTCACTGATTGTCCGCCGATTGACGAGTTGTTGACCGTTGTCTGCGCCGATGGCTTTGAAAAGGTCTGCAATTCGTCGAGAAGTGTATCCAATACATTGGTTTTGGCCGAGTCTATGGCTGACGGTGTGGCCGGAGTCACCTGAATGATAGTATGTGGTTCCAGATCGCTGTCATACATCTGTACAGATATTCAAAACAAACAACAAATACATTATTAAAACAATCCATAAATTAATAGAAAAATAGTATATTTTATGGCATTTTATACTCAAATGAATGAAAAACTCTTGAAATTCATGTAAAATATGAGAAAATTTGTGAAAAAAATGTTTTTAATGAATAGTTATGTGATTTAAATAATGAATTGATGGATAAATTAAAAATATATAACAATTAAGACATTTATTGATCGGCTAAACGGACCTGATTTTCATTGTGTTCTGGCATTGCCGGCATCGATGCGAATCCTCGCCAAAGACTGCATATTAAACATGGATATTTTTGTTTGGCAATAATTATACACTTAGTATGCATTCAATTAGATATTTGATTAATTAATTTTTAAAAATGGGGTACTTTACAAAACTTATTTAAATTAACATGCTTCTTTTTCAAAGCATATAATTAGGAACAATTATAACCAATAACTTGATAATTGGCAAACAATTTGCAAGAGTATTCATGCAGTCTTATTTTACTTTAATCAACTGTTTTAATGGGACACCATTTCGGGGATAGTTATGGTTTGCAATGATATTAATTGCAGTCATTTTGATCGACAGCCGAACGGTTAGAGTAAATGTAATTTTAATAATTGATTAATAATAATAATAATTGAAATTTAGTTCAAAACAACTTAATTAGGGGTTTGTTTCGAGCAATGGGTTTGTGTTTAGTCAATGGTTTATAAATCAGAGTTATCAGGCAATTTAAAATGCAACTTGGTTATAATATACAGCAGAATCATTTAGCTAATAGTTATCAATAAAGCGCTGATTAAATTCAAAATACAAAACATAGAAAAATTTAGTAACAATTTTGAACTTAATTTTATTCGACTGTATATTATATTCAATGATTGAATCGGTTTTTTAAATAAATTCAATCAAAAAAATATTTGTCTCACAAAATATGATAACAATTATTGGATGGAAGAGAAAAACAATAATAAAATTTGAAAATTCAAAAATTCCAAGTTCTAAATGAGACAGAAATTCAAACAATTTACTCAATTTTGTGATTATTAACATTGTCTCGAAAGTTAGGGCTCCGTCGCCACGACTGGATTCGTTTGGCCTGAATTTCAATTAGGATTATATTAAACAACAATTAATTTTCTGCTTTTGTTTTGGTTTTTAAAATGTATTTGAAATGTGTTTACGAAATATTAGACAAAAATATATTTTGTTTCAAAAGAAACCGAAGGAAATGTGTTTTTCTTTAAAAACAAAATCTATTCAAATGTTAGCGAATTATTTGGAAAAATAGTCTTTGAATTCAGTTTTTTAGGGAAAGGCCATTTATTTAAAGGCTAAAAGTAATTGTCATACTCTGGAGGCGTCGGTGCTATCAGTAGAGGCCGACTGTAGTAACTGTGAGGGCGAAGAACTGTTGGCATTTGTGGTCGATCTCTGTTCCTGCACTGAAGCCAATCTATTTTTGAAATATTCAGGGAATTAGTCACATCACTAACGATATATTTTTTTCATTCTGACCTCTTGAGTGTCACCAGAGTTCCGGTTAATTTTTTACATCTCTTTAGAGCCGTTTCCAACTTTTCCGGCTCTTCTTTGAGGAATCTTTTGATAAAAAAAAGAATAAAATTATATTTAAGACGAAAACCAAAATTAAAGGAAAGTATACTTTTCTTCTCTAACACAGCACTCCATCTCTTGACTCATAACAGACTTCAAGGATTGAGATAACGGCGGAAACCTATTCTTGAGATCGGCTACGGTTTTGGAAGCACGGGAGAGGACTAAAGCCATGGACTCGACCTGGGACATATTTACACGACACCTACGGTTTATCACATTAGACCTCAACTCTTCGACCTGTGACTCCAATTCTTGCAGGTCTTTGTCGAGTCGGTTCACATCCAGTCCATACATGTCTTTTTCAGTCGAGATTTTCATCCGTTCCAATCGGAATTGACATTCAGGAGAACCGGAAAGAAAGGCCAGGGTAGCCTTAATCTTATTACAAGTGTCTCTCAACGTTTCCTTAGCGGTTGTCGTCTGTTGTAAGGCTAGTCTTCTAAGCGACCGAACCTCTCCGCGCAGGTCTTTTGTCTTCTTTCGAATTAGTCGCAAGTGGGACATCATATCATTGGATATGGCCATTGATAGATCGCTTCTATATCCTATAAGAGCTGCCGGTTTTGGCGGCGGTGCCGGCTTTCCTGACTTATCTGATGATTGACACCAAAATACAAATTAATTTCAAAAATCAAATTCAAAATAAATATAAAAATTTGAAATTTTGTTCACATTTTCTAATTCAATGTAGAATTCAATTGAATTCGAGGTCAGTTTAAAAATGAAGAATTGTTTAAAAATTAAATTTCGTACTGAAAGGGGACTCGGATTCAAAGGAATATAATGTTTAAGACATTAATAACCTGTTAATAGTGTTGAACGTGATTTAATCGCTGGCTTTGCGGGTCTTTCGGCTAAAATAAATCCGCGATTTTTCGGACAAAAAGAGAGAGAAAAGCAGTTCAAAAGTATGGCCCCAATCGAGGGATTCTTCGGGAGAATTAGCGAAAATAACTACACATAAAGAATAGTCAGACACAGAATAACATGCTTTTGGAGAAGAAATGGGACGGAATAATATGTTATTAAGTAAATGATGATAACCTGCGCGCTGTGGGGAATGCATCAATTGGTCCAACTCTGATGTGGTCTCATCGCTAAATGAAACTGATTTCTCTTCTAAAGTCAATCAGTCATTCAAACACAACAGCAATCAATTAATTTTAAATTCAAATTATATACAAAAAGCACACAAAGTATTCACAAAATTAAAGTCAAATTAAAATTGTTTTCAATTAAAAGCGATTTTAAAACTAAATTATTTAAAGAATAATATGTAAAACACGACTACCTTTGAAATGTTGTCTTTGGATCTCAGCATTGGTTAAATTGCAATCAATTTCATTAGTGTTTTCTACATCTGATTCTTCATCTGAAACACATATGAAAAGCCAAAAAACAAATCACTAAAACTAGTTTTTATTGCTGAGAGGAAAGGCATGCAGTTATTTCGGGGGAAGAGTGAAATAGCAAATTAAAAACCATTCAATTGATTATGGATTTGATTTTTGAAAATTTTAAGATTTTTATATCAATTTTTGTATCAAATTTTGATTTTATATCAAAAGTATTGATCGGAAAAGTGATTGGATTAGAATTAATGTGATTTTCAGTCAAAAGTTTCATTTCAGACAATTACCCGATTTTTGGCTCTGAGTCGGTCCCAATGCTTTGGTCACAACATTTGTCAAACTGACGATCTGTCTCTCCATAGCCTGCATCCGAACTCTGGCCTCTTCGTCGATTACAGGTGTGGCCGCACCCGATCTCATTCCATATATACCGTATGGATCTTCAAATGGTGTCGAAGGATAGCCAGAAAATGAAGCCCTCACTTGAGTATGGTTATCGTGAGGCATACGTCGTTCAGGCGAAGACAGATATCCAGAGAAATCTTGGCCATAGGCTCTGCCTCTTTCAGGAGATGGATATTGTCCAGCCACAGAATATGGTCTATCAGGAAGGGGTCGATTTTGATGGTATTGCGGGCCCACAACAGAAGGAGATGTTATACTTCGAGGAGGAGGTAGTGCTGAACGCGTTGCGAACGAGCGCTGGGGTTTTGGAGGCGGTCCCGAAGATATCATTTGACCTGTTTATCAAAAATGAATGAATGAGTCAAACATATAATGTATTAAATATATTGAAAAAAATAATTGTTTAGTCGTTAACCGATTGGGTCTTTCGGTCGTTGTTTTTGTATTAAATCCGGAGAAACCGGACGTTGGTTTTGAGGCGCCCCAGAAGTTGGTGTTGGGCTTTGGTTCTGATTTTGGTTAGTATTGTTAGTATTTGCGCCGTTAAGGTTGCCGTACAGTGATATTATGTGGGCGTTTCGGGGAAGGGTTTGGGAATAGCCTTCAGGAAGAATGAAATAAAGTTAGAAAAGATTATAAAAGAAGTTTTGTTAAAAACAATTAGTATTTAATTCCAAAAACAATTGAAATGAAAGTTAAACTTAAATTTCAGATATAATTACCGGGAAATGGTTTTCTTTCGGGCGGTTGTGGAGGTTGTGCTGAACCAAAATTTCGCGGAGACATAGTTTGTGAGCGATACTGAGCCGGTAATATAATTGTGCCGTAATATTGGGACTGTCCACCACTGGTAGGCAACGTTTGTTGAACAGGAACACCTCTTTTAGGCCTATGAATGTGTTGTGACTGGTATTCGGACTCAAACTCCGGTTCTGAGAAATAGCCGAACTGTTCGGAATCTGTCCATGGAATCGGAAGATTTTGACCACCGACAGGCTGCGGCCCATTAGCTCCGTGTTCATAGATTCTAAGCACACATCGGTCACGAATGTCGCGCAAGTCTTCCAACTCATAGAACATATCTTTAGATCCGTCGTGAATGTAAATACGTATCGACGGACAGTCCAAGTATTCCATTGATAATTGACGAGGAAATGACCTAAAATTCAAACAATCAAATCAATTATAGACTCTTTTCATAAAAAAACGTTTAATGTATATAAAACTGAACTTAAATTAAGGCATAAAATGAATGAAACAATAATTAGTTTGAAAAATAAAAGTAAATAAAAAGAGAAAACGATTTGAAAGTTAAGCCAAAAGAATATTATTTTATAAATTATTACTAAAACTGTAATTAACTGCAAAGGATTACCTGACAAACAGAGCTTTGACTGTATCTAAAGACGTGATTTCATTTGGCAGTAAAGCTCTTTTTGTTTCTGCTCGGAATTGTAGGAATACCAGACCTAATGAGCGGTCCTGTGTTTTAGATGGTGTCCTGACTATAGGCAATGATGAGCGCACTTTCCCTCCACGCCTGAAACCAGTGGCCGATGTCTCGATCTCAGACATGATGCCAGGGTCGTCATCGAACAGAGTCGATGAGGGCTGGTATACGAACCGTTCTAACGGTGTAGTACTGGCCGGCCGTTGTGGTTGAGGGTGTGCTTGCACTCCACTTTGACTTTGGTTCAGATGAGTGTTGGTTGGCCTCTGCGGACCCGTTGTAGGACCTGATGAGCCGCGACCTGTGTTCAGAATAAAAAACAAAATGAAATAAACTTGAATTCAAACTAAACTTTAATTAAAATTTATTTCAAAAGTTTGTAATAAAAAAAAAAGAAATTCATTGAATCGATAGCCATAAAAATGAATGAAAACATTATATTTAATCTAAAGATGACTCGGAATTCATTGAATGCCAAACAAATTCATAAAATTTTGCCTCAAATATGAAAACCATAGATAAAGGAATCTGATAAAAACCATTTTAATACAAACATTGAGTTCAACTCTAATAATAATTTTCATAAAAAATTCAATAAAAAAATAGAGAGAATATTAGCGAAAAATGAATAACTCTTATGTCTTAATCGGATTAAGGATTAAGTTGTCATAAAAAAGACTTTCCCTCTGATAATAAGGTATGGGTTTATTTTCAAAGTATGAGTTTATTTTTTTAGAACTGAAATAATTGCGTTAAGGATTCAAATGACTTCCACTTCAAAGCCATAATAATTAATTGAGAGAGTTTTGAACTCAAACTACATTCAAATACAATAATTAATTCAATTATTCCTTTGAGGTTAGAGTCGTTTGAATTGTTTTCTAGTTTTATTTGAATAAAATTAATTAGTTTTTAGACAGAAATTAAAATAAAAGAAAGAATTTTATTCAAAACGAATTTAAATTCAATACCAAAACTGAGACAATAAATCAATTCATAGGAAGAAAAGATAATTCATTTGATTTTTAAGCCAAAGAAAGAGAAAAATTGAAAATTCAATTCAATACAGAATCGGAAGCTCACAAAAGAAACAAAGGAATGGATAGAAAATTATTCAAATCCATTGCACACTTGAATATTCTCCTGAATACTAATCTTGGACTTTGAGATGATCAAGGTGATACAAAATAGTCAGAATGTCGTGAGAGATTTCATGCAACCAAAAATTAACAAGAGAATATTGGAATTTTTAAATTCATTAAATTAAATTGCTAGGATAATTCTTCAATTCTCAAACCAATTCTGTTCTGCATTATTTAAAATGATCTATCAAAAACAAGAATTAATTCTTTCTATAATTTGCTTAATAGGCAAAAAATAATAAATTAAATGATCTAATCAAAATATATTCCTGATATTATTCCTCTATTGCACATCCCTGAAAATGACTGAAAACCAAAAGTAAAGTTTAAATAAAAATGAAAATTAATTTATTATTTGGATAAAAGACAAAGAATTTTATGCAATGAATTCATTGTTTCGATTCTTTACTTTTTCATGGATTGACTTTCGAGAGAAAAAACCCAATTTTTCCGCTCGAATGGGATTTTCATTCAATTTGTTGCACAAAAAATAGAAGCGAAAAGAAAATGAATTATCAGAATAAAAATCAATGTTAGCTTTCGAGAGACGAATGAATGAATTAATACAAACGAGAGATAAAAAATACTTCACTAAAGACATTCCGAAATTAATTCTAATTAACGACTAATTAAATAATCTATGAACTGATTCGTCCCCCGAAATGATGGCCCAGGAATTCAATTAGTGGCTCACAATTACCACGAATATTGACACAAATATTTTTATATCTTTATATCTAATTCAACGACACTATAAAACATTTATTCAAATGCAAATTCCCTAATTACTTTTGAAGGGATCACCAAAGGGGTAAGCTTCAAATCACTAGAGAATAAACAAGCCATCTGTGTTCAGAAAAACCATTCTGGTGTTACCAACAGATTTATAACTGTTATAAACGTAACTAGGTTTAATTCAAGCTTAAAATGATGGCGAAATGTTATTTGATTAGATATGCTGAAGGCGTCTGTTTGTACAACTACATTTTAATTATTTCTTAGCTTGCAAGCTTCATCCAAACATAAAAAACAAACACAGGCTTATTCCGGCCAAGTTTATTCAAGCAATATTGAGTTTCTTCGAAATTTGATAGAAATGTTTCCAAAAGATTATTGTTTCAAATATTAAATGTTTGTTAACCTATTTTAAGAATTGAATCAGCTTGGTCAGATTATGTTAGGTTAACCAAAATCCTGATTCTTTCAAAATAAAAAACAAAATAATCTTGAATTTAATGGAAAATTCAGATAAAAAAGTGTTTATAAAAAGAATACAAAAAATGAAATAAGATTTTGAAAACTTATATAAAAATTGTTTAAGAAAAAGATGAGAAAAAAGGAAAAGTAAGTGATTTTGAAAGACAAAAGAAATCTCACATTTGAGGACTGTGTGATGTTTTCCCAAATAATATACGGGTCCGTAAATCATCAATAATATCGACAAACAGTCAATAAATAACTTTCAAATATATTGGATTTCATGATATTCACTGTTGACTTTGCACAGCACTCGGAACTGATGATAATAATTACCAAATGAATCCCAAACATGATTTCAGAGATAGAAATTCATTTCCAAAATGGAGTAAAACAGAGTTAACAATGAATTTTATGATCAAAGCATTCAAAGCTCAACATTAGAGCCAATAAACCAAATGAGAATCGTTTGAATTTCACAGCAATAAAAACCACTGAATTTTAATTAATTATTCAGATTTTCGTTTAATAATAGAAAATGCAATATAAGGCACAGAACAGCACTTCTTAACAATTTCTCTGAAGAATAGAGTTTTTCAGAATTTGTGATGATTTCAAAAATATTGAGAAAAGACGAGAATATTTCAAAACTTTAATAACAAACCTAAAGAATGAGATAATCGATGAGAAACTGAAAAAGAGTTACAGACTTTTCACTGAAATGAATGAAGAAAAACAGATTCCAATGAAAAGTATTGATATAAATAAGTAATCAAAACTAAAATCCAATAACTTATGGACGAAAAATGAGGAGAAAAAGGAGTAATGAAAAACAAAACAAAAAACTAGAGAACAAAATATAAGTTATTGGATAAGAAAAAGAGAAATAAACTGAAAGTCGTATCCAATTAAATAATTGCTTTTCAGAGCCCTTTAAGACATTGGTCTCGAAATCAACCAAAAGTATGAGTGTATCAGCTCTTAAACCAAAGCATCCAATAGTGAGGCCAACAAAGGGAAACAGAATAAGAACTAAAAGGAAGTGCAAAAAATGGAAGAATTATTGATAGATATAATAAGTATTTCTTTAGAGACCAGAGCTGTAACTTAGCTCTCATTGCGAGAGACAGTTGATAGTCAGTCACATTGCACAGCACAACTCAGAGAACAGTGAGAAACTATGGTTGTGCAATAGCTGGTGGCTGTCATACACAGAACTCTTTTTGGTGTTGGAGCGCATTCTCCGCACAACCATCACATAAGGATTCTGATAGACTTTTATATCAATCCATAGGTGCGACAAAAATTAAGTTTTACGACTGGTGTTTGTCTACACTTATGGTGAGCGGCTGAGCACAGCCACTGACACAACACTACTCCAACACAACAGTTAAGCGCTCCGAATGATTGTTACTACCGAACAAATTGAACCAATTTATGGCACACTTATTGCAAATATTAACGACGAGGAACGACATAACGAACATAATATTGAATTATCACTTATTTGAGTCTTAGATAATTCACTTTTGCTTTCACTTCATTTTAACGAAATCCTAATTTCTTTTTCTTTCAACGAAAAGCAAACACTAAACGAGATTTACGTCAAACAAAAAACTCTGTAAAACAGTTCATTAAAAAAAGAGCTCAGAATAGCGACAAAATTTAATTGAATTCCAATACTGAGGGCAAGAATAAAATGCAAAGAACATCATAAATATTTTAAAGTAATTCAATGTTCAACACAAATACAGTCGAACCTCATTAAAGAATACAAAACAATGTAATACTTCAATAAAAAATGGTTTAAATTATTTGTTGTTTAAGAAAAGCAAAACTAAAGACAAAAAGATGGAAACCATTTCAGATTAAATCGTAAATTCACTACAAATACGGCTTAAATAAAGTGTTTGTCAGTGCAAAGGATGGCATACAAAATGATTAATTGAAGGGAAAGTCGACTTATTTTTTTGTTTGAATGATTGCAATCAGCGCTGAGAACAACAAAACGACTGAATCTGTAATTTTGTTATAAATGAAGACATTAATGGATAACAAATTTAATTAATGAATTCATAGGATTAGGGTTTATCATAATCTATGCTTTGAATATATGTAGACTTTTAGTCAACTTCACTGAACAGAATAAGGGACGGAATACCAGCACAACTCTGGGTGAGTACAAGACAGAGGAATCACTCATAGATTATAATAGATGTGATGCGAATGGAAAGAGTTTTCGGCTCAAGAATTGCATTTACAGTACATCGCATAAGAGGTTCGCCAAACATTTGATAAAGTCCTGTCCCAACGAATCACTTCTTGAATTTAAATCTAGGTTCTAACACTTCTTCAATAAATTCGATTATCAATGAGACAATTGACAGAAGATTGATGAAGATTCAGTTTAAACTTGTAAAATTAATGATCTTTAACATTTTACTAAAACTAAATTGGTAATTCTTAAAGGAAATCGAAAGAAGAGGAATCGAATTGAGTGTTGGAGAATCTAAAGTTTAAAATACAAGAGTCGAGGAAACTTTGAGCTCAACTATTGTTAAATCGATTCTGAGTCTAAAAGAAATGTTCTTTCAATGTTATAAAATGCAGACAAAGCGAGAGTAAAAAATCTAAATTCAAGAATCGACCCAAAAGTAAATTTTCGGATCAAAAGTTTACATAAAATATATACCATATCTGTGTTTTAGTCGAGAAAAAGCAATCTTTAAATAAGATAAAACTCAATTTCGTTCTGCTTTGAGACGATTTTCTCGTTTGAAAAAAACCAACAGAATATTCATTGAATGAAAATTTATTTCAATATTTGTCTCAAACACTGGATTTTGTATCAATAATTTTAATTTGATTAAAGAATATCCACAAAAAATTCAATAAAACTTATGTCGTTTATCTCAAAACGGAGTACAACTAAAAACAAGTTTAAAGGGAAACACAAAAAGGAAATACATTAACGAATCTCAATAACAATAATCAAATTTCACAAAATGATACAAAAATCTCATTAATTAATTAAAAATAAAATAACTTTCAAATAGCATATAATGAGTGCTCATCTCATTAGAGAAAATTTGAATACATTTACAAAATTGAAGTCAATTAACAATTAAATGAACAAAATTTTCTCATTTTTCTAATGGTCTGACTCTAAGAGCCTTCAAAATAATTACTAAAAGAAACAAAACAAATGTTGCAAAAAATAAATAAATAAAATGAAGGCACGAATCGTCAAATAATCCCCAAATTATTTCAAAGAAAACCACTCTTATGTCACGTATTTAACGCTTAATTTCAATACAAAACACAAGTTTTTATATAAAATCCTTTAAGTCATTAATGGATTGAATACTATATTATTGTTATTTAAAAACAAACAAATAAGATAACTTCAATATTACTTCAATTCAAGTGTTAACATAAATTATATTCCAGATATAATAATGAATTTGAATTAAATACTGACTCAAAACATATCATTTGAATAAATAAATTAAAACTATTCTGAATTTCAAATTTATATAATCATTATTCCACTCAATATTGCATTAGAACTAAATCTCGTAATTATAATAATATTTTAGGGGATAGGGTGAGGGAAATGGTGGGTGGGGAGAGGGAGAGGGAGAGAGAGAGAGAGAGAGAGAGAGAGAGAGAGAGAGAGAGAGAGAGAGAGAGAGAGA
>JAQFZI010000440.1:0-16199 GCA_034695605.1 Eupelops occultus | reverse complement strand
ACGTTTTCAGGAACATTCCTAACTTGGGAACTGAGTTAGGAGACAACCCCAGATAGGGAAAGCAAATCGCACTCACAATATTATGAATAATTTACTTATTATTTATGTCAAAATAATTTGACAAAATCTATAAAATTTAAATTTCAGAGAATTTTCAGAATATAATCTGAAAAATAATTTAAAACAAATTAATGAAATATGTTTTTATAGACAAATTAAAACATATTTTAATTAAAATAAGTTTATTTAATATAATAAAAAGTTAAGATTAAGTTCGAAGATATTGACTGACAGTCGAGTGTTTGATTGGCTCTAATCATAATAAATATGTCAATGAATATAATATTGGGATCAGACATATCAGACCTTGTCATTACTGATCACTTGAACGACAAAATTCTAGCAAATCTATTAATTTCTATACAATACCGATCTATAGAATTAACTAAAAATCATATAAATTTGTGACTGAAATAAGTCTGAGTAAATCGATACTAAACTTAGCCTTCACTTAGACTTCACTTATAAATTGCATTCAATTTCAAATACATTAAAAGATAAGAACTTTTTATTGAATTACTTCTAAATTTCAAACAAAAAAGTGTTATCAATGAAATTCTGGTATTTATATGTTTATAAAGCTTGAGAATTAAAATGTACATGCAAGATTATCATCTTTAAATGCGACTCAAAAGTCAAAGTCAAAATCAAAAGTCAATTGGCTAATTTTTTGAGTACAAATACCTGGACTATATTTAATTATTAATCTTTGAGCTTTTAATTTAAATTTCAGTCTATGAATGATTTTTGTAGGAAAAGGAATAAATTAGAATTTATCACAAATTGAGTAAACAAATAGTTAGAAATTATGACAGTTTCTGATAACAAAAATATCTAAAAATCATTTCTGAAAATAGCGATAAATTAGTGTTTGTCACAAATATGGGACAAATGGGCGACAATTTATTACAATCAGTGGACATCCGTTATTCACGTGAAAAGATTTAAGTCTTGAACTTAGAAATAGCCGATAATCAAAAACAATTCTATGTTTGGTTTGTTTTCTTTATCTGTTTGTCTGTATTATCAAAAAAAGTAGTCTTATCTACATTTGTAGACATATATAGAGGTTATGAAATAAATAAAAATAGTTGTACCTGTGCTTTACCTGCAAATACATCAATTATTGAAAAAAGTGTCTGTAAACCACATACATATTAAATCAAAAACTGATTTATAAGTGATTAAGAATAATTTTTTTTTGTTTTTGAGATCAGCTAACGAAAATTGATCATGCATAAAAAAAAGAGCCAGACAAATAAATTAATTTTATCACAACTGAAAACTACTTAAAAATGCGAATAAATTGAAAACATAAATAATAGGCATTACTTTTGCAAAAGAATTACCATCTCTTTCAAGGCTACATATAATTTACACAATAAGTAAGTCCCTTTTATTCCTAAATTCTTGATTTTTGGATCTCATAGCGTAGAGAATTAGCAAATATCTCACTTTTCAAACCCTGTCCTCATTTTTATATGAAATTTGAAACTTCTTTTCTTTTGGTAATTGTGTTATGGTTTATGGTTTTCAGGTTATAAGTAGTTATTACACAAAATTAAATTCTCTTAAGATTTTAGGATAAATAATAAAGCGTTAGAATATATATAAAGAATCAATCAATAGGTGGAGACTTTTATCATTTATATGAATACTTTCATAGATATTCAATGTTCAATCCAAAAATAGTGACGACCAATATTTTCACCTTGTATAACTTGTTAACAGAAGGCTCTCGGATATAAATAAATGAATAATATTTGGCATTAGACTAGTGATGATCAAAAAGTTTAACCGTCCCTATTGTTTATGATTGACAGGTAAAACCATTGCTCAACACTAACATATTTGCATAAACACATTGAGTAGGAGATTAAACTAGTAAATTGAGTACAATTGAGTACAGTTAAGTGCATGTCCCCAACGCATGATCTCTGTTGTCAATGAGATTGAATGCCATTCAATGAAAATTCTGGAAATTTATGAGACATGAAATTGAAACTGATTTTCACGTGTTTTTGTCAACTTTTAGAACAGGTAAAAATAAAAATATGAGGGACTGCCTCAGATTTAAGCAGAATTACTAATTCTAAATTAGACTTTTGCGCACAACATTTCAACAAAACACGTGGAAATCATATCTATTTCACGCTTCATTAGATGTTAAAATTATCAAATTAAGCTTGCTTAATTCATTGCCATACATTAATTTCTGGGTTAATTGGAGGAAATTAAATGAATAGATTCGGTTGATTCAAAATTTTGATCATAAATAGATAGAGTGAATGAAAACTTGTTTAATTTGCTTTAAAGTGGATTATTGATTGTGAGTTACATCTCTATTATTATCATTAGATTTGACGCATTTTAGGATAATTGTGCACTCATTCACATCTATTTAAAGATTTAACGCAAGAGTCAATTTTGGGTCCAGACTCCAGAGTCAAACTCATTATAATTTGTTGGTCGGAAAGTGGGGTTAGAGTTCATCGCAGTTCTGAATCAGAATCTCTAAAATCTATGTTTTTATATGAATTAAAGTATTAAAGAATAGTATTAAAAGACTTGGAAACAACTATTTTTAGAAATAGTAAGCGTTTTCACTCTTATTTCCAGTTTAAATAACACTATTTATTTAGTTTTTCTCATTTTATTTAATGTTTGCCATCATTTTTGGCCCCAAAACAGTGATCAACACTTAATAAAGAGTATAAAGAGTTTATTGTTTTCGTTCAAATCCTTTATCAAAGAGTTAATGATCACAAAAAAACTATTAACAAGATGCAAATTGTTACTGAGGCAATTTTTACTATAATAGAGCCCTTTATACCCTTGGTCAAAAATATAAATGATTGAATAGGAATGACTAAAAATATTTAAGATATTGTAAAATCAAGTCAATGAATACCTGTTAACCACATGACGATAGAGGTTGCGGTCGATTCCTTTGATTCACTTTTGATAAATAAATTGTTTCGAAATGTTTGACAAAATTTGACTCTTGGCAAGTTGTTTAAATCAAAAGGATCATTAGTAATGCAGTTTTTGTCAAATGTGAACCATTTATCGACCATTTGTTGATTGTATTCTCCAATTGGTCCACAATTACCGATCACTATATTGTTTATATGAATGGGACGTTTTGTAAACTGGAGTAATGTATTTCCCTGTAATCCCATAACAACCCATTTAGTAATTTTGATGAGACAGTTTGCCTTCAGACATATTTCTCCTCTGCCTGGCTTTCGATTCATAGGTAGTGTTTGCTCATAAGAAGAAAGAGTGTGCCCCTGCACCTGCCCCTGCCATCTTTGTATGGTTCCACAGGGAAGTTGACTCACAAACAGACTAACCGCCGAAATATCATCCAATTTGGAACCACTTTCTAAACGGCTGATTAAATGTCTTTTAAATGCTCTTTTAAGAAGTGACTCCGCGTGAGAGTCAACGATCAGATTATTTTTTGAGCATTGATTAGAGGGATAGCATTTGGTTCCTGTCGAGAGGGCAACTACTTTGCGCTGTTGGCCATCATTTAAATTGTGTTTATAATCGCAGACAATGGCCGCCAAAACTGTATATTCATTTTGATTATTAGGTTTACCCGATTTGCCTGTTGTGCAGAAATTAACCCTCAATTAAATATAATTTATTGGCTTTAAATGAAAAAAATTTAATTTAACTTAAGATGAGTTTAAAGATTTTTTATTTGATTAAAATAAATGATTAGGAAAGTCATTACATTAAATAGTGTTCGTAAGTTAATTATGCAGTCATCACATTGTAGCCCTTAATAATTAATGATCTTGCACCTTAATTTATTGAATAAAATAAGTTGTAATCTTTATAAAAGTACTTTAAATTGACTCAAATCATCGATTAAATTATAAACAACTCGACTATAATTAGAAATTTAAAACTTATTATTTAATTAAAGTATTTTAAAGGATAGGTATTGGATAAGTCTGAGATATAATAAATTTTAATTGGTGATTAAGAACTTTTATGTTATTACTTATTTTGTTATTTACCTAGTTTATTGAAACTTTGAAGACATAAATCACCAATCTCGTTATCAAAGTTCATTTATTTTTCACAAAAATCTGGAGAATATTATTTTTTAATCGATTTATTCAGATTTATTTGTTTGACACAAAAGTTAATAATTTAACTTAAATTATGATTAAATTTTTGATTAAAATAATGCTTAGTTTAAAAAATTACACTTAAAAAAACATTTTGTTGTTTGTTTACATTTAATGAATGTCTGATAAAATTGTTTTATAAGATTCTGCGCATAACTGGTGTTAAATGTCTGTAAATTCAAGAATCAATTGTCGGTCAGACTCTACACACGTTTTAATGCAATTTCTCTCAAAAGTTTACTTAATTTAAATTTTAAATTTTTATTTTGATATTAGAAACGTCGAAATTGTCTGATATTAATAGCAATAAAGTGAAGCTAACATTTAACTTTTAAAAATTGAAATGTGGCCAAAAGTGATGCTTCAAGTGTTCAAATATAGCACTGATTTTTTCATACGTCTATCGATTCCTAGCATTTCGTAATCGGATTCTTGTAGTGCTTCGGATGAGCTGACAGTTAGTGCGCATTCCTATCCCATTCCTAATCATTTGTAAGCGTTTCTATCGCACAGCCATAAGTCTGGTTCAGACTTACAGTCAATGTTAACTGAAAGGAGAACCCAAAAAGTCGCGTCGACTTAAATCTTTAACTAAAATCTCACTAATTCTCAGTAAAATAAACTAAAAGTCATTTTTTCTCAATTTTGGTTTCACTGTCTGTCGT
Source organism: Eupelops occultus (assembly GCA_034695605.1). NCBI lineage: Eukaryota > Metazoa > Arthropoda > Arachnida > Sarcoptiformes > Phenopelopidae > Eupelops > Eupelops occultus. The sequence continues at coordinate 11,326 of JAQFZI010000440.1, read as the reverse complement.
TTCACTTTTTGGGTCGCATTTTATTATTTTTTAAATATCATAATTTGTTTAATAACTGTTAATAAATATATGAATATTATATGAAAAGTGATTAACCCTTAGACAGTTTTAGTTATAATTTATAACTAATAAATGATTTCATTTTGTTTTTTCAATCAAATTATGTTTTTATGAAAAGTTTTAAAAATATATTACATTAAAAACTGACTCAAAAATTGATTAAATGAATTAATTTTTATCAATTGACTGATTGTGTGAACAGAGCTCTTACGCCGATAACAAAAGTTTGTCTAAAATTGTGTGAATACTTAAATTATTTGATCGCAAAAAACATCTTTTGATAACCAGAATAATGTCAAGTATTTGTGCGGTCAGTGCTCTGACGCTTAACTCCAATACAACAAACGGTAATAAAAATATTAGCAATAATTGTAATAATGAAGAGAATCACTCAAATCATTCAAATGAAAGCCAAGAAATTATAAATAATTTGAAATTAATTAAAGAAAAGATTGAAACAAATGGCGTTCCCCACAAAGAAACCAATGAAGTGATCAATAATTGTTGTCCTAATGGCGTCCAAAATGGTGTCCAAAGTAGTGATAATAGTAGCAATAGTCATAAGAGTCTTCCGCTAAAGAATTCACTTAAACTGGACACCAATTTTGGTTACGACCACAATGACGATAACGATATCTATAGTGAGACCTCAACTCTATCCTCATCACCGATCACTTCACCGGTAGAGGAATGTTTGGGAGCTTTAAATAAAGAACTTTTAGAGCAAAAATTCTCAAAACTAACCACAAATGACTTGTCTTCGCCGGTCATTCACATTACGGGCATCGATGGCTACGATGAAGATGACGAAGAAGAAGAAGATGACTTCGATAGAATCCGAGCTCCACTTCTAAGAAGCACATCTCTAAAGACGGGAAAGACACCGCCCGGCACTCCTCAAAGAAAGAAAATCGTTCGATTCGCTGATGCCATGGGTTTAGATCTGGAGTCTGTCCGCCATATAATAAGCGATGATCTGCCATATGTCCCGCAGTCGGCTTTCGGTCCGTTAAAGTCGATGGATAGAAACGAATCGGAAAAATCAAAACAAATTCCGTGGTTTATGCAAAAACAGATCAAACTTCCCGCTCAGAATCGGCCAAAACTAATGTTAGAGTTCATTCAGCCCTCTTCTCTTCTCAATTTCATGGATCGGGTTCGCAATAATAAGGTCTGTCTGGAGAACTGTATGGTATCGAATAGCGCCGGCAATCTAAGTATAACCTGTATTATAAGAGTATTGAATATTTCTTTTGAAAAGTCAGTCACTTTGAGGTATACTCTTAACGAATGGCTCACTTCTAACGAAGCGCTCGCCTCTTATATTCCCAACTCATGCGATGGCTTTAGCGACAAATTCACCGTAACCTTCAGTGTAAGCGCTGGCGGGTATTGCCTGTCGCCGGGACAGAGACTTTTATTTGCCCTGAAATATACGGCCAACGCTGAAGAGTATTGGGATAACAATATGGGTCTAAACTATTCTTTTATTTATCGGGTCTAACCTCTAATGTCTAAAATAATCGGAAACTCATTTATTTTCAAACATTTATATTCGATTCGATTTGTTTGAGGAGTGGGTCCACCAAATCGTGTTAAACGCTTTAAACATTTTTTCAATTATTTCTCAAAAGTTTTATTTCTTAAAAAAGTTGACATTTATTCTAATCGAATGCTCTCTTTATTACTTTAATTTTATAATATTTTTTCTATAATTAATCTCATTTCAAATTAAAGTTCAACGAAAAATGGATTTTCGAGGAAATAATTCTTAAAAAGTTAATTGCATTTCAAATTTACACGATTTGGTTGTGATGTTCCCAATATTCGGAACTATCGAATAAATTGTTGAAACAATTTTTTTCCCAAATCTTGTTGTTTAGTAGAAAAGTATGAGAAAAGAAAAAAATTAAATTTAAATTATTTTCGTAAAACCTCTTAATCTTCGGGGAGTGGAAAGTGTTTTGAATAATCAACAGGTTTTTTATGAAAAAAAGATAATTTCAAATAAAGTTTCTTTTAAGAGAATTTATGCATTTTTTCTGTCGTACGGTTTGAGTACAAAAAAGTTTAGTTTCTTATGAAGAAAATTAAATCATAATTCAAATCATTTATTGTTCAAATGGTTATGAATTTTAGTAATATTTTGTAAAAATAATAATAATTTTAATTAATTTCTTATTTTTATGGAAAATGTTTGTAAAGAAAAGGCCTTAAGAGGCATATCATAAGAGATCGACTGTTTTAATGGAAACTAATAATAGATTCAATTAAATATTTATAACATATTTTAAATATAAGTAACGAATGAGTTTTAAGTTTTAGATTTTTACCTCTTTTTATGTATTTTGTCTCCAAAAGTAAATATTAATTCCTAGAAGTAATTTAATTGCTTCTAATTATCAATAAAAACATATTTATTTTAAGAAATTGAATAACAAATAAATAAATTACTTATTGTTATAATTGTTACTATAATTACTAATTATTAATTAGGAAACATTTTAATTAATTTTTTTAAAATTTAGGAAACTCTTCGCAAAACATAAGTCCAAAGCTCTCTATTTATTATTACATTTCAATTATTAAATACATGTAATGTCTAAAAGTTATCTCAGAGTCAATCCGTGAATTGATGTGCCATTAAATGAATGAATACAATGAAAAAATTTGTTGATTTTTGTCAATTGAAGTAAATGTCAAAAAATATATAAATAAGAGTTACTATAAATTATACAAAAAACTTACTGATTCTGATATCTAGACTAGAATTTAGGCTATAATTTATTTTGTAGTCTAAACTTTTATTTTGAGTTTAAATTTAATCACAAATTCTATTATTTTATTCATCAAACGCTGTATTTATTTAAATAAAGAGTTAATTAATTTGATTTATAGTTTGAATATATTAGTCAATAAAATATTGTTGTATTTATTCGTTTGATTCAATTATTTCACTAAATATGTGTATCGATTGTGTATGGAATCTATAATTAGTAATTAATAATAAAATTGCAATAAATATTACATAAAATTGTCAAGCTTGTTATTTACGAATTTACATTTTATAATTAGCATATTTATCAATTAATTGAGTGATGCCTTCAAAGATTGAATTAATCACAAAAAGGTAAGAAAATTTCGAGAAACTAAAGGTTTAAAAAAATATAGCCTCAGTTAGTTTATTCGGTTCAAACTGGTCTGAATCTAACCCAAGTCTGAATCAATTTTCAAATCAGTCTAAGACTCAAACTTTAAATCAAATTTAAAATCAATTAATTGACAATTATATCAAATAATCAGAAATCTGTTTAACTGATGATAAGTTCATTGATTTTTTCATTTCAATACATTTTTTGATAACATTTTATATTAGAAACAACTCTTTGAAATGATATTTTAATAAAAGGGTATAAATGTCTCAATAGCTGAAAATTTGCTAAAATCTCAAAATATTTTTATCAATGAATTCCTCAAAACCATTACTGGATAGGGCTGGTGCAATAAACTCAGGTGTTTCATCAACAATATGACAGTCAAAATCAAATAAACCAAAAGTTTTGATTAAAGTTTTGATTGATTGTTAGAAAATTCATTGATTTATTCATATTTTTATAATTTTTATTAATCTCTTTTTTTATTGATAAAAATTTTAAATAATTATGAATCAAATTTTAAGATTAAAATCGAGAAAATTTGCCATGACTATATCTAATTTATTATCTAGTATGGGATTATACCTCTCTAATTAAATGTATCAACTCATTTGATAATTGAATTGTTATAGAGAATTGTGTGAATATCTTCGATCAAAAATTCAATGTTAAAATATTATATCACTATATGATACATATGTACTTGACCATTTAATCAAAAATCAATTAATTCGTGTAATCATTTATTTGATGTTAAACTCGTCTATTCTTCACAATATTAATGTTATTGAATACAATTAATTATTTAATTGTTTAAATGAGTCTTCAAAATATTATTTTCTTATTTAATAATTATTTTTGAAATTATGTTTGAAATAAATATTATGAAAATAAAGTAAAGAATATATTCTTATTTATATTCATTTGATATTTTGTTTTTAATGGAAAAAAATGGTCTAAAATTAGTCTGACTTTAAACATGCATTCATAGCAATAGACTGGAAACTGGTTGGAGTGAACGGCATGTGAATAGTAGCTGATAAACTATCCACTTCACTTTTGGTCCGGTGCAGACCGGATAACTGCCTACATCTAACTCTTAGATAAAATCAGACGAGTTTTCATTAATTTCAATATTTTCTACACATTTTCGCCCATCGAATGACTTTTATTTAATAACTTTCATTAAAACAGATTAGAAATAAGGTTGAAATTTATTAAAAAAGGCTTTCCTTAGAAATAATCAATTAATGGCTTGTATTTAAACAATTTTTGGTCAAAATTCATCCCTTAACGCATTCCTTAATTCTTTTTTACAACTTTCTTATTTCTTTTGATTAATACTTTGGATCTGATTTGAAGGAAATATCGAGTATTGATCTTTTAGGTAACGGTTCGACGCACTTATCTTGCATTAAAAAAAATAATTGTCTTGTTACCATAAAATTTAACTTGTTTACCTAACTTATATCTAGTAAAATTGAATTTGTAATTTATCTAGAATCTTTATTAGACTAAATAAATGGGAGGAATCACTAATTTCGAAATAAATGGTTATGTTATTGAAAAAGTTGTGCGACTGCTTTGTCTTCAAGTTTTGATTAGAATCCCAAAAATTCTTCACGTGTTTGAGTCGTGTCCTCACAGATAATATTGATTCTCAAATGGGGGTCCACTTAAGTGCAATAACTACTGTGAAGTAGTTGTTGTTAAATGTTTTCCATAGATTTAGCTAGATTCAAAGGCACTATCGTCGATAGTCTATCAAGATCGAAAAACTAAACAAAACTAAATTTAACTTCAATTAAGTCTTATGACTTTTTTGCATTCAAACATTCATTTGTAAGTCGTGTTGACATTGAAATTACATAACATATAACTGTTAATCTAGCAAATAGGCTATCAATTAGTAAACTAGTCAAATTAATTATTTAAAAAAAAATTTACTAAACTTTTCCAAAAGACAAAAGTAGTTTCTAGTAAATGTAGTAAAATTATTTGCTAGTATCTAATTTTGTATACTTTATTATCGATAACCTAGATCAATTAAAAACAGGAATCTTTTGGTACTTTGAACAGAATTTTTAATTCTTCTAATCGTTTAAATTTCTTCGAGAAAAGTCTCAATGAATTGATTCAAAAAATGAGAGAATGCTTTTTCGATATTAATTTAACTTATAAAAAGACAAAGAACTTAAAATTTGGTGTCACTCGAGTGGACTGCACTTAACAAAAGTGTGTCGTCAATCCTTAATCAATCACTTCTTCTTTAATGAGTCCAAACCATATTCACACGAAAAACATATTATTCTGAAATTATTATTGAACTCAGAATTATTTAATTGTTATTTAAATATTTATTCATATTATTTACTTATACTCAATGATTGAGATATATTTATATATACATAAATGTATTTAATTTTGGATATTCGAGTAAAATCCCTGTTCTGTAAGATATTAAGAGCTCAAAAACTCTTAATTATTGAAACCGAATATATATATATATCAGCCAATTATAAAAATAATCGGAGAATTAAAGTAAACTGAGAATATTTTAGCTGACCTTGTTCTATTTTTTTAAAAAAACATAGAATCACATAAGTCAGGCTAAGAATATTTCTATTATTTAAAAAAATTGAAATAACCAAGCTAGAATCTGTTTCTTGAATGGAATCTAAATTTTACTTTTAAATCTTGTGATTAAAATATTTTGAAGGAAAAACAAATGAAAATTCTGTTCTTCTCTCCAAATGACAAATTGTTTATTTGAAACGTTGTATGACATTTGATTGAAGGTCTTTTTGCCAAAATATAAATGAAATATCACTTAAGAATCTAATTTCTTGAGCGCTTAATTTAGAGACAATTGATTAAATCTTTAGTTAAAAATAAACTTTTCAAACGAAAACATATATTCCGTTAAAATGAATAAACAATTTAATCCTAAAATACTTAACATTTTATGAATGATTTCATTAAACTCAAAGAAATTATAAATAAATATTTATTAATAATTTTTATTTATATATCTAACGATTAAAAAATACCAACGAAAGTCTAATTTGGAATAAATTTGTTGCTTTTTATGCTAATTGAACGATGATTTCTGTTACCAATCATGAAAAGGAATAGCGCTGTGAGCAAAATAATTTACCCGGAAACAAATATCAATTATCAATTCAATTTCATCATTAAATGGCGACAAATTCAGTGAACTTTTGCAAATTATTTAATGTGAAATGAAATCATTATTAATTGATCGAAGAATTCATTTTTCAAAGCGAATGATTTGAAATTAATTTTAGATTATTATCACTTTTTATTATAAAATCATTTCTGTTGGCTGTCAGTTATGTTAGCTATCAATTTATTTTTTTATTCCCATATTTTTTATTCTCAAAAGGGTTGAGACTAATTCGAGATTACTTCGAATAAGTGCCTAAAACTCGATTCGGCATTAATTATAATTTATTGGCTTAAAGTCATATAAAGTGATGACTTATATGAATGTGACTAAAAAACACCACATCTTATGAATACTTATTAGTCGTTGTCTGTAATCTCTACAATGTATGGGCGTTGGAGGCTACGAATGTGATCTACCACTATTCACTCATTTCAATGACATTGATGCAAACTGACTCAATCAACGGATTCTAATGGTTAGCTCTTATTTTTATTCTATACCCCATAGTAACTATGAATTTTGACCATTCAATAGTTAAATGGACATACCCTGGGTTTAAATATTTTCCAGTCATTGTATTTTTCATACAATTAAATGACTTTTATTTTTTGTATCAATTGATATAAATTGACATTTCATTGAAAATAATCCAATGAACTGCTAATCTGTTTTTCAAAAATAGTGGTTTTGTTGTGAAATAGTTAACTCAAACATTTATATTTAGATCGTTTTGAATGCGACTCAAATCTCTAACATTTATTTAATCTCAGTTTTAAGATTTGAAAACAAAAAGAATTATTTGCAAAGAATTTTAAAAGATTATTATCAAAAGTGGAAGTAGTGTTGTGTCCTTCAGACTTTCTGTCTTCAATTGACAATTATTTGCAAACCTAACTGTTATTAAGCGGTAAAAACATTTATTAATTGTGTTTTGTAATACTTGTGCAGAATTTTCCATTAAATTATCGAAATTATTCTTTTTTTTGACCAAAGGTTTCATCATTTGATTGGTTTAAATGAATTTTAATTATATTTTACATAAATATTCAATAAATTCAATTTTAAAGGATAATAAAAAAATTCATAATAAAAGAGTTGAGAGACAATCGGTTTAACAGACATCCATGAATTGGGTCTCATTTAGTGTGACCAACTAAATTTTATTGAAACCTAGATTATTTCCTAAAATTTCCCAATAAAACCTGGACTTGCCCTGGGCGCAGAACTTTTAAATAATTTATTGACACATTTTTGCATTAGTTATCCTTAGTTTTATTGATTTGATATTTATTTTAAATTGATTAAAAACTATCTTGATATTATTTTTGAGTGAAATGATTTATGGAATCTTGGTTATTTTATGAACATTTGTATTTCATTAAACTTTATTTAACTTTCCGGTGAATTCAATGCAAAAGTCAACAAAATTATACTGAAGTTAATACAACGATTTGACAGTTACTGTATAAAGTCCAGCTCAATGGCTAGACTGGAAGGGGGCTAGTCTGTCCCGGACAGAACTCTCTAAGCCTGGATTGTCCAAAACCTGGACGGTTGGTTACACTAGACTAAGGCTCATATTAGCGATTATTGTGCCATTCATTAAATCAAAAGAAAGCATCAATTTATTTGATTTATTTGTACTTATTTTAAAAATTAGATGCTCTTGGGTTAAAACTAGTGATCGGAGAAAAAACATTTATCTTATAACTAATTCTAACAACTTGTCTAACAAATGTTTGATTTTGATCTTAAACTATTATATTTTATTCTAACGAAACTTGATTTTATCTTTTTAACCATTTTTTATAAACAAAATTAGTTATTAAATAATGAATTGAAGTTAATTTTTTTATCTAAAAAAAACATTAATTTGTTGGATTAGCTAGGTTAAATTAACAAAACAAAAGCCCACGGCTTTAATAAGATATGCCGTCAAAAGAAACGAATTGGGTTTCAGGAAATATCTGATTATACAAATGTATGAACAAATTAATTGTCTAAATAATGTCATATAAAATACCAAATCTTAATTAAAATACAACACTCAGTCAAGAAGTCTTCAATGTTTATTAAGGATTGCCAATGTGCAGGTTTAGAGGGTCTAAAGGGCTTTCTAAAAGATTTGATAAAAAGTAGAGTTAGAAAACTTCAGTTTATAGACTTAGAAAATGCCGGAAATTAGAGGCTTTTTTCGGATTTTTCTAATTTGGGTTATTTTACATTCAATTTAAAGCAAAACTTAGAATTAAGTGCTCTCTGGAAATGCTTCGATAAAAAGTTCGCCCACCCAATTTTAGATGGGTTACTTTAAGTATGACCCTTTGGCCATCTCTGATAATTATAAAGTATAATGTTTTATTAAAATTTCGAAGAGTTCCAGGTATGTAAGACAAGTATATAATTGATTTTTAATGAAAGTATTAAAATTGAATTAATAAAAATGTGACACAAAATTGTTTATAATTTATTAATAAATTTCTAAAAAAATACAAAATTCTTTTTGACTTCTTTTGACCCTTCGTTTTGATTTCAACCGCAAATGACAGACAATTTAACAGACCTTTAATTCAATCGATTGATTGAATCTTTATTCAAATCAATTGAAGGATGAAAAGGGTAGGGAATAATTGGATAAAAGTTAAGAATAATCTCTAAAAATTGGATCAAATCTTTATTTTTGGAGAATTACCAAAAATCTGGTATAAATTGAGCCATAATTTAATTTAATTAACGGCAATTAAAAATTTAATAGCCATTTAAAATCATTTAACGTATTAAAATAAACTAGTTTTAAGTATAAATAAATAAATAAAGTTGGTTTAAAAAATCAAGTTGATCATGGTATCCCCTAGAAACATCGTATGTTGAGCATCCTTGAAACCAACGAAAGTTCCTTCGCCTTTTTAATCGAAAACCTTGAAAAACACTTAAAGGGAAAGCCCTTCAACTCCAAGTTGCTCTCTTTAAGCACTTTATGCCTTTTTGAACCTAGCTAATCATTTTGAGTGACAATTTTTCTGTGCTTTAATTAAGAAAAACAAATTAAACTTGGAATAAAATATTTGTTCTCAAATTTTCTGTCTAAACAACTCTTTATTTTGACTCTTTATCGAGAATATTCTGACACAAAACAACGTAAAAAATTATCTTGTCCAGCAAAGTTTTTACTAGGTCAAATCTAATAATTGTGAATAAATAGAGTCTTTGTTAATAAATTGAATTTTGAGTTTTATAAGTTTTTTTCCCTACAATCAGTTAGTGTTAGTTCTCATTGGGAATGGCATTGATGTGCAAATAAAAAGAGGAGAATCGGGACACAACTTGTTGTATATTATCTGTTGTGTCGGTATTGCTATCCAAATAGTGATACCACTCGTAGGACACGCACTGTTCATGTGATTCAACAGATTATTGCATCGATTTAAACATTTAACAGATTTATATGTGATTTTGATTCAGTGAAGAGTTGTGTGATTTCGATAAAGAAATGGTCGCTGTTTTAGTGATTTCTTATCCTAATATTTACATCTTGACTGATATATAACTTGTGTCTATACCTCACTTCAATTCAATTCCACTAAATTTTAATCTGAATTTAAAATTTTAAAAAAGTAATAATAATAATAATACAGAAACCAAATGAAAGTGTTTTTGAAAACGGATTATATTTAAAAATAATTAAGTATTAAGAATATAAACAATTGTTTTATTCTCTTTTGCCAAATAAAAGTTCGTATTATTATTATTAATTACAATTTAGAGCTCAGTCTCAAAGTGTTTATTTTTAGAAATTGAGAAACGTTTGGAGTCTCGACTTTTCCCAACATTCCTTCATTTGAACCTAACTTTCATCCATTTCCACAAATTCGCAAATTTTTGAAAAACACTCATTATATGTAAGTCTATTTTATTAAACACTTCTTTTAATATAATTCTGTTCTCAAATTGTTTCTAATTAAAAATATTGATATTCCAGTAAAATTAACAAGGTGCTGATGGCTGAAATCATGCCAATAGATCGATGGTTTTTGACACTCGATCGGAATCTCTCTTATTGTGATCGAAACAAATTTGTTGCCAACAGTGAAGGTAGGAATCAATTCCTTCTTTGATTAACTTATTATCATTAGAAACAAAAGGCGTTTATTCTGATTTAGTTGTTACGCGAAAAGCTTTATTTTGATTCTTGGCTTAGATTACTGACAAACAATTGGATACCTTTTTTCTATGTGAAAAAGGATCTAAAGCTTTATTTATTGTCTGATTTATAATCGCTTTGATTCTAATTTATTTGATTTTTTATCTACAACTTTAAGTTTACCAAAAGTAAGAACAGAATTGAACAACAAATACAAGGTATTACTGAAAAGGGTCCGCGACCTCAAGTTGTAAAAAGTATGCAATAAAATGGTGGTCTGAAGGTTGAAAGTACTATATTCTTCTCATGTTTTGGCATTTGTTGACCTAATTTTGACTAAATGAAGCTTAAATTCACTATAAATTCGGTTTATATTCGGTTTGAAAATTAGTGACGAAATGTCTGAAAATATTCCCATAAAAGCGTCTCTTTAAACATCCGATCATTTATTTTTATTTCGAGTTTGGTTTATATTTTGATTAAGACTTATCGAACTCTAATTTATACAAAATTGATTTAATGTATGCCTTAATTGTCAAACACTTTTTCAATGATTATAAATATCTTTACTTATTTTACATCCCATAAAGTATTTCAAAGATAAAGAATTGGTTATAAATTTGATTTTTTAATTACGAAATTGAAGTGTTTTTCATAAATTATAATATTTTATTTTGTATCACAAATAAGATCATAAGACTATGAATTCATTATTCAAAAGATGCTACCCTTCCCATCCATCTAATTCTCTCTCTCTCTCTCTCTCTCTCTCTCTCTCTC
>JAQFZI010000439.1:0-16200 GCA_034695605.1 Eupelops occultus | reverse complement strand
GAAATAGTGATTGAAAATAGCAATCATTGAAAGTGTGTTAAAATCTAAACAAAAGTATTCTCTTTATTGGGTGACTCACACCTGACTGTCTCCTGACTACTCCTGTATGGGCTCCGGTAGACTACGAATGTGGTTATTTTGGTTATGATGATTATCCGCCAACACCTCATTATGAGTATTCGCCACATTTTAGTGGTGACGGCTATTATCACCACAATATGCTGTCCACTCACACACCGGCACCGATGCCATCCACACCATTTCAACCACACTCAAAGACCAGGGCTTCGCGTAACTCTTTGGTAGGTTTTCACCAAAAAATGAATAGACATTCAAAAAAACATTGAAAAACACTTCAATTTTTGAATCTCCGAATGAATTTGATTTGAATTTTATTAAACCATTTATTGAATATAAGACTTATGTTAATTGATATCTAAATATATATACAATTGTTTCTCGTTTACAATAAAACAAAACAAATGATACAATTTCTGTACATTTACTCTAATTATTCAAATATTGGTTATTATTTTGCTCTTAATTTGGTTTGTATTTTATTTTTTGTTTAATTTATTTGCTTTCAATATATTATTTAATTTACGCCTTTTTTCGGGAGTTTTTGCTGTATTTCCATATATTTTATTTTTTTGCCGAAAATTCAATATTTGGCGTAATTTTAATCCTCTTTTGATTTGTTGTTGAGTCGAGTGTTTTGTGTTATAATTATTTTAATTATTAAAACAATTATTTGATTTAATATTTGAATCAATGACTCAAACCATATAATATTTGTCCAGAAATTTGGTACAAACTTTTCATTCAAAATGTGTTCAAAATTTGGAAATATTTTCATTTTAGGGCCAACTCAGGGTTGGAATTCGTGGTACAACTGGTATGACCCCAATAACTGGTGGTTTGGGTCCACGAGAGCGGGTGCGCAGTTCGGGTTCGCGCCATCACAACAGCAGGGGTCGAATTGGGGCCAATACGGTAACGGGTCCATACCTGGCGGGCCGGCCATCACATCCTATGGGAGGCGCAGTCTTTGGCAACCAAACAATGGGAGCAAAAAGTGGAGGAAACAAACGCAGACAAACGGCTCAAAGAAGAGCTGCAAAACGTAAACTAAAGTCTAAAAGTGGAGAAAACGACTCTAAACTTAATCGCAATCAACAATCAAATGAAAGTAGTGGTGCTTTGGGTTCGGGAGGCCAGTGGTATGACGACCAGTTCGCCTCTAATCTCGACGACAGTTGGCCTAAAACCTAAACTATTGTCGACTTATTATTAATTTTTCATTTATATATACATTATATAAATATTAACTAAATTTTGTTCAGTTTTTTGTTCCCTTATTTTTGTTTTCTTTGCTTTTTATGATTCGCCGAATATTTTAATTATATTATTATTATTTAGTCATTTGTAAGCATCACATAATTGTTTCATTTGTTCCCTAAAACTATTGTCGTTCTGGTTTTGGACTAAATTTGGACACAAATTAATTTTAAAAATCCATATATTGTTTCATTTTATAACTATTGCTATTAATTATTAATCAATTTATTTTTAACTTCTTATTAGAGTTTCGTTTTTCAGTCTATCTTTTATTCAAATATATATATATTTTTAGAAATTAATATTAATATTAATTTTGTTTGTATTTTGTTTTGACATTACGTTTGAGTTTTAATTACAATTTATATTATATTCGATAAAAATTTTTAAATTTTCTTTTTTTTGGTCTAATTTTTAATTTTTTGGTATTTTTTTTGTTCAAAAGTTAACTAAAATTTGGTTTTAAAATATATATATATTATTATTATAACGATTATAATGTTTATTATTATATTATCTCTATTTTGAATATTTGTCAAAATGATGACCAGAACGACAGTCCTATGATTTAAGTCGAAATTTTCTCTCATTTAAAATGTTTTGTTTAACAGTTAATTCTGTGTCTGTCCTCTCATTGAATGAAAACTCAAAGGTTTATATTTTTGTGCTTTGAATTTGACTGTGATTTACAAAAAAAAATGATAAAAGACATGGTTTTGAACACAATTTCTTATGTCTTCCATTTTTAATCTTTGGATTCTTAACTTATATTTACATAATTTGTTAAAATAATAAAAAGGTAAGTTTTCTAATTTGAATCTTTTATTCAGTGATACTTTTAAATCAAGAAACAAACAAGAATTCCAAGATTTTAATCGTAAGTTCCTTTGGTTTTACAGTTATTAGATTTAGTTAAATATGATTGAAGACTGATTTTATCAAGTTTCAAAAGGAAGGTATTTCCGATTTATTCGTGAATTCGAGTTGAATGCAATCAAACATTTGTTTTGTATTACTTTAAGTCAAGAGTCTTGACTCAAGACTTATGTCACAAATGAAAACTTATCGCATTTAATGCTTGCAATTAGTGTCAAATTGTTATGAATTTCACCCTCACAGACATTAAACACTTGCATCCATTGATAACTTTCTACTTTAATTTTAACCAAAAATTTAATTATTTAAAACTAAAAATCAATTTACTTGATAAATATTCACCAGAATATAGTTCAAACACAATATTATTTACTTTTAATAACATGTTGTAAACCACCTTGCTCATTATAATTGATTACCTTAGACATCTAATTCAAAGTTATTTGCTTGAAAGACAACAATCATTATCATAGGATTAGGTAATGATTAGGGACTTACAGGTGTCAGATATAAGATTACTTATTCTTTATGTTTATTCAATTGATAAGAATTATCATATTTTTTAGTCAAAGAATTAAAATGAAAATCGAAAAGTCGCCAAATTTTGTTTGGATGTGATTCAGGATCTCTCTGTCTAAGAGATGAATCATTTCATTCGTTGGAATCTATTCTCAAACAAAACTCATTGAATTGTTTTTTTATTCCTTTAACTTTTGAATCTATTGAATGGAAACAATTTCTGTTCCAAATTCAGCCAACGAACAAACGGCGGCTACTCTTCAATGGCTTAAAATGTATTTTTACGGTCGAGCGAGTGTATCTATATCCCGGTGCTCTATGTATTCAATGTATGGAACGTTTTGTCAGCAAAATAATTACAGACCGGTTTGTAAGGCAACCTTCGGAAAAGTAAGAATTTCTTCACATTTTCTCCATTCATTTGAATACTTTTTTAAAGTTAATAAGAATTCAGTTTCCATTCGTAACATCTAAGCGTTTGGGTGCTCGAGGACAGAGTAAATATCATGTAATACACATTCACTTTAAAACCAAATATTGAGTTTTAATTTTGATTCAATAGTATTATGGAATTTCACTCAAAGATAGCTCTCAATTGAGAACTAATACTGATTGTGATTATAATAAACCATTGACCAGATTTTCACGAAATGCACGTCTCTTAAACCCAAACGATTATCACTCAATAATTCACTCAATGCTTTCATTCACGGAATCGCCGCAATTGATTCCACTCCAGGTTTAATAAGTTCTTTAATGAAAGCTTTGATTTTCTTATGAAAACTATTATTTATTCCTTTTTAATGATAGGATAGTAAACTAATTTTCATAAATATCTATAAAATTCATTGTCAATGTCTGGTGGACGCAGCCCTTTCTCTCAATTACTCCCAGGTACTCTAAATTGCTTCTAATTAATGTTTAACTTTGAATTTATTTGTCAGATGAGACACTATATAATCCATTTTTGGCAACAACTCCCGAATCATATTCTTATTGATTTGGAAGCTCTTAAATCTTTGGACCTTAACTTGTATTCAACCCTCGAAGACATATATTTGAGATTAGATTCAAGTTGGGATCAATTGCGTCACTTGTTTGCGATCGCAACTCTTAATCCTTTATGGCTTAAGAAAGCTCTGGAAAACTATTTCAATGAATCTGTCCGTCACTTAAAATTAGAGCTTTCGTTAAAATGGAAATATAGAGTGAAATCTCAGTTCCAATTGATTAATATGACTAAAGTATTATTCAACTAAACCTTCAATCGATTGAACTTTACTTTCTATTGTTTTGCAGGCCTTAGACTTAACACAAATCATTTGTTCAGTCAATATATTAAGAGGACTCGATTATCACGAATTAGTTCTAATCAATGAATCTGTTTTGCAATCATTTCTCATATTATTGGAAGACATAAGTAATAATATTCCGTCCCTTCAAAACATTTTCGAATCTTTTGATCAAATGATCAAAAAGTGGGGCAAAATGTTTAGACAGGAATTAACTCTTGAATTCAATTATCTGCACTCATATGCACTCAAACAACTCACTCAAATGCAATCACCAAATTTCAGTAAGAATTTGTTTTAAATATTTGCTAGCTCATTATTTAATTTTAAAATCTTATCATATTTAGTGTCGTGTCATCTCTTCCTCACAATTCTTTGCGATTATTTGCTGGAAGTTTGTCGTAATTAGTCTCCGATAAGTTGGCAAATCTGACTCACGTCCCCAATTCCTTCCCATTCCCTTAAAGGACTAACTATTCTTTCATTTATTTGATTTTTAGTTTAAATTGATTTGAGATGTATTTAGGTTTAGGTCTGAAATTTAAAAAAAACTAAAGTTTTAATAATTAAATCAAATAATTGAAAACATATTTAATGGCAATAAATAAAAACAATTATTAAAATCTAATCTTTGGATCAAATATTGATTGAAGTGAAAAATCTTTTTATTTGATTAGATTTTGTTGAGAATTATTTTTTCGGTGTCCGTCAAATGCGCCGCAAAATCGTTAAGAAACGGAAAACCTTTGAATTCTCGCAAAACATTTCTCAAATATTCTTCTAAATCAAGTTTTCCTATTTCCTCATTGAGAACATCATCTTCACTGATATCTCCCTCGCCTTCAGCCCACACCTCATCAATGATGCCAACACCAGAGGTGTCAATTTTATCAATAGAAATGCCATCCTTTTGATTATTTTCTTCTTCGTCGTCATCGTCTTCACTGTCTTCTGTCTGAATATCTCTCTCTTCTTCGAAATTCTTGATTTGAGCCAAAAGTAATTTTAGAATTTTGACAGAACAGGGAACGTATGACCACTGGACGGGTTGTGACGCTGTCTTAGAACGAGTTTTTATACCTGGGGAAGTCATGTCCGGAATTATCACATCTCCCGGAACAGTAATACGGTTTAAATTAGGATTTGAGTCTTCCGATTGGTGTAGTATTGAGTGCTCTAAGAGCTTACAGAGCGCTAAAATCGATACTTTGTTCTCATATGAGCCGAAGAACAGGTGCTGTCTATTTAACCAATTTATTAAAACGAATTCCAGCGCTGATTGCTTTCCATTTGGTGCCGGAAGCGACGACAAGAAGTCAAGTATTGGCGGCAATTCGTAATATATTAAGTGAGCGAAAATCAAAATCAGACTCTCGACCACTGAAAGTGTCTCACAATTACTCAGTTTAACCACAACTGATCTCAACAATCGATGAGTATCTTCACGAGTAATGAATTGATTGGCCCGAGTGATCACTATTGTTATAAGACGTCCCACAAATGCAGAACACGACTCATCAAAACGTGGATTCAACAAATGATCACAAACCTGAGCACAGAATCAAAGATATTTATCAGAGAATTTAAATAATTAATTTAATAAATTACTTGTAAAACGAGAGAAATTCCGTTTTGATTTGAAGACTCAATTTTGAGGCCAAATAACTGTTCGACTGATTTGACGACAAAAAAACGAATACATTCTCCGCCGTTCTGTAGGGTTGAGTTGTCAGAGGAAGAGTTCAAAATACAAGAGACTGTTGCCGGAAAAGCTCTTTGGATGAGTGCATCGGAGAGAGGAACGGGAGAGTTCCGAACAATTGTCGACAAAATTTCTAAAGAAGTCGGTTGTAATGCATTCACTGTTTCTGTTCGTTGTGATGGCTCTAAGATTGAGACCAGAGTCGGAATGAGGCGCTGTTCTAACGGTAAAATACATTTCTCATTTTTGCAGAGTTCTGCGAACACATCCTGAGCACAGGCTAAGAGATGAGGGTCTGAAGAAAACTTGAGGAACGTTGCAATAGCGAGTGGCGCTACTTTGCTCTCAATACTTGCTGTAAAGTCCTTATCAATTGATATTAGAATACAAACGGTCTCTAAGACTAATGACAAAACTTCAGTACTATAACGGGTGCCGATAGACATCAATCCATCGAACATTGGTCCCAAATAAGGTTTAATTAGATGTGTTTTGTTCGAAGATTTCATGTAATCGCAAAAGACAAACGTCGCTCTCGCGGCTGCTATACGAATGACCGCAGATTCAGCCATTAAACCATTAGTTGTCATCTGAAGGAATGAATTCAATGACTGAACACTCATTATTTCTGCGAATCGAGAAGCCGTCCAAAGGGTTCGACCCGTCAAAAAAGGAGAAATGTCTATTGGATTTTGAAGAACACCGTCTAATATAGCTTTAGATTCTTGAGACAAATGTGAATTACTTTGAATGGTCTCTATTATAGTGGGAGCAATAGATCCCAGTGCTAGAAGACATGATTCTTGTATTTTCCAGGCATTAGGCGTCTGATGTGATCGCGACTCCAAATAATGTTTATTAATTGCGTTCAAAAAACATGTTTTAAACTCATTTTGACTTTTGACTGATTTTTGTTCAAACTCTTGAGGTATCGATAAAAACAAATCTAAGGCTGAGATCCGAATAGAATAACAATAAGAATCTTCGTCTTCGTCTTCTACAAATTGGTCCGGATTCTCAATCCAAGTACTCGACTGTTCGTCTGTTATTTGCATATAAATAATAACGTAATACAAGAGTTCACTCATCACCGGTCGGACCAGTTTTCGGAATTTCGATGTTTCGATGACAACACTAACGAAATCAAAGATCGCAAAAATAAGAGACTCAAAGCCCAGGACTTCTCCGTCAGAGTCGACTATCTCTGCGTAGTTTTCGTGTTCGCCGTCGTATTCATATTCATTGACGTTAACAATAGTCTTGACGTAAATATTTGCAGCAGTGGTCAGACTTTGCCACACCGGCGCTAATATCTCTGGCAGCCATTTCTGCATTTGTTTTCGACAGTTTCTCAATAAAATTGTCAGAGAATTTATTATATCTTTTTTGATTCCGAGATCGACATCAGGACTCGAATCGGGCAAAACTAATGCCTTAACCAATGCTTCGGTAAATTGGGCTAAAATTGGTTCCAAATAGATATTAATCGCATTCTTCTGAAAGTCACTCATCTGTGCGATTGTCTCAGCAATAGTTGTAAAGACTTGAACGGCACGACCGCGAGTTCTAAGAGAAAATTCTTGCGATGAGATAAAGATCTGATACATCTTCGGAAGCAACAGAGGAGCTATGGTTGGGATCTGATTGTCGGTCACCTCATGACTCAACTCAACGAATACTTTCATTGCGCTATAGATTGCGATTCCATTACCAGAAGACAAATATTCAATGAGTATTGGACCTAATTGTGGCCATTCTTCGGGCCAATCGTAGTGCGCTATCGTTGAGACGACATAAGCCAACGATGACCTTAACTTCTTGTCATCAGAAGTAGAGCTTAGGTTTGAATTAAGACATTTGATTAATAAATCTCTTATTATAGACTTGACATCTGGTGCGACGACCGGCGGAATGTGTTTATCACTGTTTGCCGTCCAGTGAGCCTCAATATATTGCTTCAGAAGTACTGCAGACAATTGTCTTATTGATAGACCAATTGATTCACTTACAGATATTTCAATCAAATGGAGTCCAAATTCTTTACAATCAAATTAATTAAATCATTAAATTCAATAAATGGAGGACAGGATTAAGACATACCTTCGTTGGTCTCCAATAGTTTGTACTGTTGTTCGGCACTACTTCTGATGTCTTTGTCTGATGAAAGAATGGCCATCAGATTCTCATAAAGTACTTCTTTAAGCGCATTATTAGACATGTTTTCAATATTCAAATATCGGTTCTGAAGACAAATATTAAAATTAAATATTATTTTAGCGATAAATTCAATAATATTTTTTACAAAAATCTATGAATTAAAGAGAGATTAACTAAAAATGTTTATTAAACTAAAGCATTGATTATTTAAATTTAATGTAAATCAACGAAACATATGAAATATTTGTGATTTAAAAAACTACTCATTGAAAATGTATACAAAACATTGAAAATCAATGCTTTAAATGTATTAAAAGGTTATAAAGTGCTTACATTAAAGGCTTAATATTTTATTAAAATATTCGTTTAAAAAACTAATTCACAATTTAAACATTGATTTAGTGTTAAATCAATTAAAAAATAAATAAAAACAATTGAAAAAAAACGGGTCCGAATAAGTCAGTTGGGCTGCGACCTAATGTCTATTCACGGGCGCGATCCCACTACTGCTCAACGCGGGAACTTTTGCCTGCTGCGTCTCCGCCCTGGGCCTGTGCGCTCCTCATTATTCAACCTGGAGATACAAGGCTCCCCCTGCACCCCCATATTGACGCAGAGCTTAGTGTGGACGCCTGATCTGCATAGAGAACATAGACCACAGAACCCCCAACGACTATCCATCCACCGCTTTCTGCCTTCCAGTCGCTGGAATTACAGGAGTGCGCCACTACTCCCAGCGATAGAAATATGCTTTAAATTCCTAGTCTATAGTTTACACACTTAGAGGTGGAGTCAAATGAATTCAGTCCAATGATTACAGCTTTCCTTCATTGGGATTTTAAATAAAGTACAGTTAAACCTCAAAATTGAAAAATATTTATCATACATGAAATAATTGGCTCAAATTTTTACAATTTTTTGCAAAATATTTCCTTTTATTTTCTATTATTAATCGTCTGGACTAAGAATACAATATTTAAATTCAATTTACTTATAAAAAGAGATAATAATTCTGAATAATGTTTAGTTATTTTTGTATAGATTAAAAAGACCTAAATTTAATGGCTTATCAAGTATAAACATCATAACCTTTTATAATAAACTAGGAAATTGTTTTAAAAATATTATAGACTCTATGAGATTGAATTGAAATGATTGAGTTTATTATATTCTTGTAAATCCCAATTGAATTGAATATGAGAAGGAAATGATGATAACTGGGAACTGACAGAAACAGACATCACTCAAAATATTGTAAACAAATTCCAGAAACCGTATAATTAATGAGAAGACCTGTTTGGATGTCAGTTCGCCTGCGCTCTGAACTCAAACAGGCATTTGTCTGATCTTTAGAATCGGTTCTTTACATAACTTTAACCCAAATAGACCTGACTTTAAGTTATTTTACACGACTATCTTTAGCCACTTATTTATTAAATTTTTGACTCCAATTACTTTTAATCCTTTGAAATTGTAAGACATGTCAACCAATAGTCCAAATAAATGATATTTTGTCGAAAAAGTCATTCAATTTTTGTGCCAAAAAATGTGTTAAAAATTAATAAATTATTTCAATGATTGAGAATAAGTGTTAACTAATTGTAATCTGATTTGAATTTCAACCCTTTATATGAGAATCAGTGCAGAAATTAATTCAATTGATTTGAGTTTCACTCAAACGAGACATCTATTGATTTAATTTTGTTTTGAAAGTCTTGTGGTTTACTTTTCAAATAATTTTCGTCTCATTTGATAAATAAGTCTTAAGAACTAAACTTGACTTTAATCTGAAGCAAAGTATTAAGAAATGAGTTCATCAGATCTGAAGAATCCGGTATTTATGGCCAAATCATTTTTGGCCGGAGGTGTCGCTGGTATGACATCTAAAACAGCGGTGGCCCCTTTGGATCGAATTAAAATCTTGTTGCAAGTTCATAATAATCATTATAAAGAGTTTGGAGTATTCAGTGGACTCCGGGCTATCATTCAAAAGGAAAAGTTTCTGAGTCTTTATAAAGGTTTGCATTTCTTTAAACTTAAATTTGTTTTTAACTAAGTTTTTGGTAATATTAAGGAAATGGCGCCCAAATGGTCAGAATATTTCCTTATGCGGCCGTTCAGTTCATGTCATTTGAGATCTACAAAAGAAGTCTCTCCTTATTCTTCAGAGAATCAGAGAGTGGTAAAGTTAACCATTCACTTAAATTCTTTGCCGGTTCAATGGCTGGAGTGACCTCAGCATTGGTGACCTACCCTTTGGACTTAGTTAGAGCTCGACTGGCATCGCACGTCACCCATACAGTCGAAGGCTTCAAATTTCCGACAACTATTGTCGGAACTTTGGTTTATGTGTTTCAAAATGAGGGCAAAGTTGTTGGTCTGTATCGGGGAATCACTCCTACGGTGTTAGCGATGATCCCTTACGGCGGATGTAATTTCTATATCTTCGAGAGACTAAAACATCTCTGCGTCGAGTATTTGCCGACTGTTTGTGGCTATGAAAAGGACGGCAAAACAATTTTGAATATTCCGAGTAAACTATTGTGTGGAGGTATTGCTGGTGCTATCGGTCAGACCACAATTTATCCTTTGGATGTGGCCCGAAGAAGAATGCAACTCAGTATGACTTCCAACGAAACTAAGAAGTTTGCGGAGGGACTCTTCAAAACTCTTCAAATTACTTATCGAGACTATGGAGTCGTACGCGGACTATACAGAGGTATGAGTATTAACTATATCCGAGCCATTCCTATGGTTGCCGTCTCCTTCAGTACATATGAAGTGATGAAACAAATGCTTGGACTCGAAACTGGGATCTAATTTATTATTTTTGTCTTTATTTATCTTTTATTATCAAAATTTTAATATTTTTGTGAATTTAAGCCAATATTTAATGACTTTTCATATATTGTATAACAAATGTTTGATTTTTAAGACTTTTATAAGTGTTGCCGATTATTATGCATTAAATTTTATATAATAAATGACTATTTTTTCAATAAGTCCTTCATTTTTTAATCTTCTAATAATTGGATGAAATTATTCTAAACTTAAGGAAATTAATAATGATTTTAAAATCTGATTAACAGATAATTGCAATAATTAGTGGTTTCAGTTGAAAACCCAAACTATAAATACATTTGAAATTGAATTTTAATTTTCTTGATTTTAGCTGAAAATAAAGTTTTCTTGGATTTTATTCCTTTTGCAGACAATAGACTTATGAATATTCATTTGTAAGATATTCTGATCACACTCTGGAACACAATTTCCAAAGTCTTGACTTTTCTTTTCAAATAATGAATTTTCGTTAATACACTTCAAATGCGCCACTTTTTGGTCGTCACCCCCTCTGATTTGTAGTCTCCAATGTTGTGGCGCATCCACTAACCATTTCATATTGCAGTCACAAATTAAAGGACAGGGACCCACCTGAACCATATTCCTTGTATCGCATGCAAAGAATGGGGCGAATATGTCTTCATCTAAATATTGAAATTTTTTAGAGCACTGGTTTTTATTTGAAAACAGAACCAATTCAACAGGTCTTAGAATGTGAGAGAGGGCTCCCCTTTCGAATGATTGACTGTGCAGTTTATTTGATCTCAAATCAATGAGAAGTGGTTTCACCGCTTTTTGTCTGAAAGCAAACGCATGTCTTTCTATAGTTTCGATATAATTATCGGATAAATCGATGAAATCTAAGTTCGGAACCGCATAAAAGGCATAACTTTCTACTCTTCTCAACGTTTTTCCTCTTATTGTAAGTGTTTTTAATTTTGTCAGACCTGGACCTGAGGACACCACTGACCGGAAAGTGTGCGCTGATAGTACATCGAAGCCAGCATTTATGGCAATATGTCTGACATTAACCAAACTGTTGACCGCAACAAAAGTATCCCGAAATCCAATAGATTTTGAAGCAATGTTTGTCGAAAATATTAATGACTGAACGAAAGGACGGGTTTTTCCGAAAGCCATCGGATGTATTGTCAGCTTATATTTATTACATTCATTGCACGCCTGAAGATATATATTAGAAAAGGTGACCCCAGAGAAAGCATCCTCTGGTATTTCCGTATAATTAGTCCACAAATGGTTATCCAAATAAAGATTATCAAAATGTCTGTTACAAAAGGGCTCATCCGATGCTATTCTCTGAAATATTTGCCTAATTTTTCAAAACAAAAACAATAATATTCAATGTAATTAGAATGAGCATGATATATTAAATTAACTTTAATTCTAAATAATAAATGTGAGAAAATGACTCACTTTATAAAATATGACTCTTTTTTATCGCAATGTATTGAATACGAGTCTCTCATTGCAATGAAATGAGAGCCGACCGCAGATTTTTCAACTTTACAATAACAAGGCTCAACTGAAAAATCATCTGGACAATACATATTGTTTGCAATGTCCAAGTATTTCAAATGTATGAGTCGGCTAAAAGCATCATGCTCATTTGGAACTCTATAGGCCTCCAAATGGGTATTCCATGCGTTCACATATTCTATTTGTAAATGAGTTCCGATGAAAGCGTTTGGATCCAAATATTGTAACTGAAAGGCGCCGTCGAAGTAAATGTGTCGGAATGTTATGTTATGAAAGACAAAGGCTGGCAATGACTTAATCGCTGTATTACTCAAATAAAATATACCAAAATGTCTCATATGATGCGCCAAACTGTTTGATAATCTCAAGAATATTGAAGACAAATCGATTGTTTCGCTTCCGCCACATATAATGACACTCATATCGAGTCTTTCACATTTGCACGGATGCAATAACTCAGCATTTGGACAGCCATAACAAACTTGAATGGAAAAGTAGATAAAGCATATTTCCAGTATAAACCATTTGTTGAAGAAACCTGGATAAACATAATGTTCAAACAACTATTCAGTTTGAGTTTGAAAAAGTTGTATGCTTAAAATAATTACTTGAAAACTTGCATTTATTCAAATCCATAATAACTAATATATTTTCAACATTAAAACTATTGTCAACATCGGAAGGACCTGCTCTTTGAGATACAGAACTGAATGTGAAAAATATTTACCTGAGTTTGTTTTGGAAGAGATTTCATTTCTATTGAAAATATTTTTTGAATAAATTTCTATTCAAATAATAAATAAAATTTTTAATTAAGTAATCAAATCATTGAATGCAAAAAAAACTATTGAAATAATTCTGAGTTTATTGGCATTGAATGATAGGACACTCAAACAAAAGAAGTGTTTATTATTCCTTCAAGGATTAGTATAGATTTTATATAGAGTTAGCAAAGATGCAAGATTCAATTCATCAATTCAATGAAGAGATTTAATCGACTAAAATTCAAATTCAAACGCTTAAAATTGAAACAAAGAAGTTTGAGCTTTGAATAAAAAATAATTATTCAATGATTTTTGACACAAATTCATTCAAATTTAAATTAAGAGAAAGTTTTCTTTTAGTTTATAATATATTTTATTAATTAATTAGTTTTAGAAATTGATGTATTCATCCGTTTTATTATTTGAGTCATTTTTACCAAAGAAGACAATAGTTAATGAAAATCCATTTCTTCAGATATTGTAGTGACGCAAATGAGAAGCAATTCATTCATTCATTGAATGACAAAACTGTTATCTGATATTTCCATTAATGACATCCACTTTAATGACGAAAAATAATAATTTATTTCTAGTCTTATGTCAAACAAATTATTGGACAAAAAGGAAATTTAATACAAAAATTATTTGATTTTAAATTGACCTTAATCAATATAATTAGCAAGTACATTAAATATCATGTTCAATTAAAAGCTTATATCAGATTTTAATGGTAGCTATTTGATGTCATCAAAATAAATATCTTCAATCGATAAATGACAGGATTAAAAGTTTATATTGAAGTCACTGACAGTTTATGGTGTGAAATAACGAAATAAAATGATCATGCTTCAATAAACTCATATCAAAATGATTGCAAGTGAACTCATAATCGCAAAATTTATTCATTAAATGTTTTTCAGTGATTCAAAAGAGAATCAATGAATAAATCATTGTTTTGTTGAACACATTTTCAAAACAAATAGTTTTTGTAGAAATATATATCAGTTTTTTGCCATTTTATGCCATTTTATTTCCAATATTATATTAAATAACATTATATTTGTTTCTTTGACAACAATTTATAAGAGATAAGAAATGACTCCCAAAATATATTTACTTTAAATTACATATTGTTTGGAAATCAAATATTTTTTCA
This sequence comes from Eupelops occultus, assembly GCA_034695605.1. Taxonomy (NCBI): domain Eukaryota; kingdom Metazoa; phylum Arthropoda; class Arachnida; order Sarcoptiformes; family Phenopelopidae; genus Eupelops; species Eupelops occultus. The sequence continues at coordinate 2,058 of JAQFZI010000439.1, read as the reverse complement.
TTAATTTATTTGGTCACCTAGCACAAATTCTTTGAATTGAATTAATTTATTCAATTAAATACTGACAATAAATGAATTCTCTGAGAAGGACTTTAGGAGGAAATGAAGAATCCAATGATGAGTCGGCGGTAATACTATTTGTTGTTTTTGATTCTCTCATTAAATTTCAAATGAACTCTGCCTTCAATTTAATACTTTCCGTTTCTATTAAACTCAATCTCAATTGAAATAATAATAATAATTTTCTTTGATTTTAATCTTGAAACCATTGTTTTATACCTAATAAAACAAATTAAAGACAGATTAAAATCTATAATAAATTAATTTTTAAGAAATAGACTAAAAATGAAATCATATTCTCAAAGCTATTATATGTCTGAATATAAGACAATTATTTCATTTTTAATGATGCCTTTCATAGACTAGTTTAAGGTTAAGAGAAAACTAATTTATTGTTTCTGTTGTTAACCAACAGAACGATTCGTTTTTTCCTTCGCTGAGTTGGTCCACAAGAATACAGGGATTTGTCATTTGTTTTGTGTTAGGATTCGTTTTGTCAATAATCGGCGGCGCTTTAATAGCTCTTCCAAAGGGACTGATGTTATTCACATTTTTCTATACTCTTGGAAATGTCACATCACTGGCCAGGTATTGATTATTTTCACTCATAAATATTTAATATAATTTTTCAACACTTTTGCTGTAAAAGTAAAATATTTGGACGATTGGTAACCCGCAGGCCATTCCTCAGCTTAACATCAATTTTTGTCAAAATGTCAGAAAATATCTGCTTTTAGTCTTTCTCTCCTAATTAGACATAATAACTGATATTATATCAATGATATATATATATTTATATACCTAGATTATTTATTTTGCCCATCATTAAAGTTAGACAGACTTGTCTTTTATGGCAATCAAACTTAAGATAAACATATTTTTCCAAGAAAAATATAATCACTTTGATATTTTAGATTATTGAGCTCTAGATGCCAATAACAAATGTAATTGAATGATCTTGGCTATCTTTCGATATTTCCCTGGATTGTCCAATAGAGTCAATGATCACATATTAATATTTCAAACGCGAAATCTCTTTTAGGGTTTGATTCTTAGACTCTCTTCAATATATAACTAATGAAAATTGAAAATCTGATAAATTATTGATTAATGAATGTGTTTTCAGTACTATGTTTCTGATGGGACCGTTTCGCCAAATCAAGAATATGTTCGCTAAGACGCGTATATTCGCCACTTTAGCCGTATTTTTCTTCATGATATTAACACTGATGGCAGGTCTTTGGTGGAAAAAAGTAGGGCTCGCTATCATATTCTGTATTTTTCAATTCTTGGCCTTCACGTGGTATGCCTTATCTTATATTCCTTTCGCCAGAGATGTGGCCAAAAAGACTCTTTCGAGTTGTATCTAAATATTTAATTTGGTTTTAATTATAAAAAATAATTTTGTAATCATTTTAAACAAAACTACTATTAATGTAATCAACAAATTAGTATTCAATTTATAATCGATTTATTAAATTATTTTCATATATTTTATATTAAATTAATTATATTTATAGCTTTTAATCGAAAATCTGTTAAATATTTTTTACTCAAAGAAAACTTCCTCTAAAAAGAAATAAGACTAAAATCAAATGATCATCAAATTAAATTCAAACTGAATTATCATCAGATGAAATAAAACTCAAAATCAAAGAAGAGTTTTGCATATTTGTTGTTGCTAGCTAGATAATAATAAACTCACCTAGCTTAAAGTTATTCTGCTATTGATTGGACTTTTGGATAGAATATTCTTAATGTGGAATAGCATTGCGCAGGGAATACATCCAATGGTTGGTCACATCTTTACGATGCTTTTCTATCTCTTGATATTGCTTTCAATATCACATCTAATGTTGAATTTGAGAGCATTTGAGAGCAAAACCTTTCCATAGTTTACACAAATTATTGAAATAATATACAAAACAAATATCTTTGAGTTTTTAACAATTATTGATCTGAAATAATATTCAAAAACTTATTAATTGAGACCTATTT
>JAQFZI010000438.1:0-16220 GCA_034695605.1 Eupelops occultus | reverse complement strand
CCAATATAATAAACTTTCCATTATAATGAACTATTTGGTCTGACCGGAGGAGTTTATTATGTTGGCAGTCGAGTGTATTATTAATTATACTATAATTATAGAAAAAATTATGATTCTCTATGAACAGCCTATTTAGCACATGATGTAGTGTCAAGTGATCTATTCCTCAAGTTTTCTTTCGATTATATAGTGAGTGAGTCATCACTGAATTTCAAATAAACAACATTTTTAAGGGAATGGTAGAAATGAATCAGAAGGGGATTTCCATTTTTTTCTTTGATAAGAGTATACATATATTTATATATAGAATGTATAGAATGTATAGAATATATAGAATGTATAGAATATAAGCTCATTTTATTTAAAACATAATTAAATGATTCGTAATAACAATCGGGTTTAAAATAAAATCAGTTTTAAATTTGAAATCATTTAATGATTAATAAAATTAATCGAAGTAAAAATTAAACGAATTTTCGGAACTAATTTAGATTTAGATTCGACGCTATATTAATATAAATTTTAAGTAAAACATTGAAATCAAATACCAAATGATTAGTATTTTTGAATATTTCTCTAAAAATGTATTTTAAAATAAAGTCTAAATAATAATTAATGAATAAATTTTGTATTTCCTATAAGTTTTGATAAATTTTAAACAAATTCCAAATTAAAATCATTTTTCTATTATTAAAATTAATGAAAATTATGTCACAAATCGTTAGAAATCGATGCAATTATGCGATAAAAGTCACAAATTCTAAGACTTTTGTAAGCATTTGAGGCACATATCAGTTGTTTTGAATTCAATAGAACTGCATAATAGTTAGCAATAGTTTCAATCAAAGATTCCTTCATTTGGCACATCATTCAGACGCTCTCCACTAAACAGGCCGTTGATCGCCGACTGTTTTCTTTTGAGTCGTAGGACCACTACTACTACTATTATTATTAACACCTACTGCTTGCAAAGTAACCGACGGCAACGTTTGTTGGGTTTGTGATTGAGTTGACTGTTGACTGACCTCTTGGGGTCCTCTTATCTGTTGTGGAATCGTATGCATCGGTGTCTGAGTCTGTGCTGGAATTTGAGTTCGGATTGTCTGCTGGGAAGTCGATTGAGAGCCTACTGTTGATTGTAATATCACTTGTGGTGTCGTTTGTGAAACAGGGATCGACTGTGGTTTCTGTTGAATGGTCTGAGTTTGCTGTGGCACTGCCTGTTGTTGCTGAATAGGCTGTAACATTGTTTGTTGTTGTATCGGCTGCTGTACAGACTGTATAGATTGTTGTTGAATAGGCTGTGCTATTGGTTGTTGGGTTGGTTGTTGTATGGTTGGGGCTATTGGTTGGGTTATTTGAATCGGTAGTGACTGTTGTTTTGTCGGTTGGGGCGATTGAATCGGCTGTGTTTGGGGCGGAATTTGTTGCTGAGTTACCACTGGCTTTGACTGTTGAGACAATACTTGGGTTGTATTTGATTGTTGGTTCGGCTGTTGTGGTGATAATTGTTGTGACTTTTGACAACTGACTGATTGATTACCAGAACTAATATATAAATTTTCAATTTCTGACAATAAATCGGAGACAATATTCTGGTCGTCCTATAATTAAATATTTGTTTGAAAAACAAATTTAAAATTTTGAATAAAATTGAAATTGAATACAATATAAAAAGTGAGAGTAAACAGACCTTGTTAATAAATCCATAAAAGACTAATTCTTGAGCTAAAGAAGAAGAAATCAGTTCTGTTGGTTCTAATTTTGTTGACAATTTTCTATTGATTTTATCGTCAAAAATAATGTGAAGGGATATCACGAGTCGTTTATCACTTGTGTTGGCCTCTATAGGAGGTTCTAAAGAAGAGGTGACTGTTAGGATACGTCGAGTCTCCTCATCGTAGGGATTGTCGGGAGAGTTAAGTTGTTTTGTTGACTCTCCCGATATCTCCGGAGACATTGTCCTCTGCCGAGAGATAAGTGGCGGACGAGTTGTGGTCACGATTGCAGTTAACGGGAAGGCGCCGTTTCGGACTTCTTCGAAGAACTTTTCGAACTCGACTTTAGGGGAATCGCTTTGTTTGAGCGTAACGTTGGGACGACTGTCGTTGTGTCTGATTTCAGCCAAAACTCTATCGTTGCTATTTTGCAGACAAAGCACTCGATAAATGGCTTCTTCTGAGAGCTGTTCCGGTTGTAAAGACGATGTGTTCACTAATACATGCGCTGAAAACAATTTCAAAGATGGAACTTCAAAGATAATTGGGTGGAACAACAGCTCTCGGGCTGAGGGCCTCTCTTTAGGATTTTTGTTCAGACATTTTTGAATGAAGTCTTTTTGGAGCTGATTATCCAAACTTTCAATTGTGTTGTTTATTACGTCATCTGTGATATGAGAGGACTCTCCGTTCGGCGATATTTCTAAGGCCGCCATTTCTAAGGCACACATTCCGAAAGAATAGATATCAACGGACGGCAATAAAGCAGTTCCGTCGATGTCAGAAATGCATCCGATTTCCGGTGCAATGAAATGTACGTTGGCTTTAGAGTCGCCGCGAACTGTCTTCACGTGTTTGTGAATGGCGTCGGGGGCTACCGCTCCTATTTTTATGAGCCCATTATAACTGATAAAAATTGTATCGCAATTAAGGTTTCCGTGAACTATAGTGGGCTGAGAACTGTGCAAATAGCAAAGAGCCGACAGAGTCTGAGTGCACCACTTTTTCCATGCCTTTAATATATAGAATATATGAATAGATTTATTGCTAATTAAGAAAAAAATTACTTACATTGAGAGCCATTCGGATTAAATTCTTTTTAGTTTTTCGAAGAAATGTTTTGAGGGAACCGCTCGACATATACTCTGTAATGAATATAACTCTTGGCTTTTCCATGTCTTTATGAACCCAATACTTATGGAGTTTAACGATATTCGGGTGCTCTAATTGGATGAGTCGGTCAAACACTTCACTAATAGTTTCTTCTTTAGTTTTGAAGTATTTTCTCTCTGAAAACCTGACTTCATTCCAGACAACTTCGACACCTTCTTCGGTATCCATTGCCAGATATGTGGCATCGATTCCTGGAATATCTCTCTGTTCTACCTATAGATGACATAAATGTTTAAAATTGAAATTATTAGATGAATGGGAGTAAGACCTGTTCCCTTCGTTTAAGCCATCGACCACAAGGACTTTCTTCCAGAATCTCATTCTCTTCTTCGGAATCATCGACTCCTTCGGTATTATTCTTAGAGTCGTTTTCATTATTTTTGTTATCAGCCATTATTTGAATGAAATGACTATCAAGTGATGGAATTATCTCAAGAGTATCGATGAGTTTATCTCAAAGGAATGGCGCAAAGATTTGACGAATAAATAATATTATTATTTAATAAATCGATAATTAATTTAGTTTTTATCAGTTTTTGAAACCGAAATAATTCATATTTCATTCAAATCTCTAAATATTTGTTGAAAACAATTAAAAATTGAAAACAAATTGAAATCACAATAATATAAACAGAAAATAGTTTTGTTTCACAATAAAAATGACGAATAAATTGAAAATACTTTTAATAATTGAATGAAAGGACCAGAAAATGATTGAAATTTAATCAATTATTACACTATTTATGAGTTTGTTTTAAATAATAAATTGTTTGAAATCAGTCTTACTTTACATTTAAAATGACAGCAAAATTGATTTAATTTATTATTTTTGATGTAAATTAAATGACATTTATTATTATTATTGATATCTTTATATTTATTATTATTATTACAATAGTTTGTATCCATTACTCGATTATTATTACGATTAAAGTCCAAAATTAGAGTCAAATATCATTTCAATTAAACTGAATGTTGACATCATTTGCAGAAAATCATCGTTCAATCACTTAAATCACAATTAAAATTAGCCGTCAATTGATTTCTTCTTCATTAATTCATTTTAAATCAAATCATCTTTTTTTTATAAAAAAAATAGCAGTAATTTTGAGTGGATTTCAACAAATTTTCCCAAAATTATTACAAATATTTTTGATTTAAATGTACTATTTTTTCGTCAAAACGATATTAATAGCAATTTGTTATTAATTTGAATTATATCTAATAATAGGATACGAATAAAAATATCAAATCAAATGCTTTAAATGCTATTCAATGTTTTGGTGGCGTGTCTTCAAAGCAGAGCACAACCATAGACTCGACTTAAGACCAGACACTCGACTCACACAACAGACGCCTTGCATTGCATTCATTGTATTCTTGTCTGACATTCTGTGCACTCCTTTGACGTAAACTTTATTCAATTGCTTTAAACAAAGTAATAATCAAAACTTCATTTTTCCAAACAATTTGTATTTCTTCCACTTTTTTAACTCGTTTTTAAACCCACTTTTAAGAGACACCAAAACAAATACTATATTACCAGAAGTTGTCTGTAATCTAATTCCAATTGTGATGTGCCCCACAAGTGGGTTAACTTTTGAAACACTCTCAAAGTTTTATAGTTCAATATCAGTTTTAGCCCTGGGATATTCACTCGATTCTTGTTTTTTCATCTAACTATTGGTTCTATCCTTGTTCAATTATGGGCTTCAATTATCAAAGAGAACCTGATATGCGCAAGCTCTCCTAGGCTAAGCAACAATTTTGAGAGGATATATAAATATATTTAAGAGCGACATATTTGCCGATTCCTATCAATTTTCTATATAATTGATGCATATATTAGAGTTAATGACCAAAAGTATCGGAAGTGGCACTTTTACAAGGTTAAAACACATCATTTACAGGTGTATTCTATTACACAATCAAGAGTTGAGGTATGTCTGAGCCATAGATTCACTTTTTGTAATCAATTCACACAAAACATTAATTTTCAGTTAATTATTTCAAAAAGAAAACCAATTATTCTTACAAAAAAATGATTTGAACTATAATTTAAAGATAATATTCTAAGAACTAAAAGAAAAGATATTTTTTAACCAGGAAAAAATTGGATGTCTTTTAGATTATATCTATTAATTTAAATTCATTTGAATTTTTATCTTTAATAACGTGAATATACTTTTTATAGACGGGTCCTATTTGTTGGCTATAAAATTGTTGAACGAAACCACTTTTTGGGTTTGCATTAAATTTTTCAATGGAGTAAAAGACAGTTCCCGAACACATTGCATACAAACTCTTGTCTTTGGGATCCAAACCAACCTTTTATTGTAAAAGATATAAATAAATATGATTTCAAAATAAATAAATAATACATTAAAACCAGGGTGATATCTCAATGTCTTTTGTCGGCCCAGAATTGTCCGCTCGTCGACCCTCTGTCCGGGAATATAAAAAAGTTTGAGGTTTTTCGGCGGTCTTTTATTTCCCTTTTGTGACTGACCCGGACTCTTACAAATAGCAAATCTCTTAATTATCAGACCTAATATTTGAGCAAATTTTAGATTAAATGCAAATTAAAAGGAGGGGTCAGACAAACCATTTTCTGAGTTTTCACTTAAAAGCGGAGCACATATTCGGTTCAAAGAAAACAATTTTGAAGACATTTAGGAAAAGCTTTTCAAAGTGATTAATAAAAATACAGATATAAAGGATTGTATAAATGATCTTGATAACTGAACTTTTCAATATTCAATTAAAATCTGATTTGAGCTCATCTGATGAAAAAAACATACAAACAAACAACGTTATGATAAATATGAGTTTGGGTTCAATTCACTAATCATTTTCTTTCCAAATAGCTTAACTTACAGAGTTCATTTTGGTTAATTTATTTAAATTAACTAGTAAATTTTACTAAACTAAAAGTTATTAATCTGAATAAAATTTTAAAAATTATTATTAATTAGTGAAAGGGCTCTAAAAAGTTGAATAATGAATATTATATGAGTTGTGAGTAGTGTTGAGAAGTGATGACACAACACGTGCTTTAATGGCAACACAACGAACAGTAACTCTATTTATGAAAAGAGTTTAATTTTGAAAACAATAGAAATTAATAATCATTTGATTGACTCAATTGAATGACATTTATTTAAAAAACATTTATTTACATTGAATTTGATTATTTCAAAAATACCTTAACACAAATGGGAGTATACCTTTCAGTACCGAACACCGAATTAGAGGGCACTCAAGACGGAAACTCATCCAAACTGGTGTTCGGCGCCTCTTCGATGCAGGGCTGGAGAATAGGACAGGAGGTAAACCATTCATATTTTGTCACTTTCTAAAGATTAAGACATTGTTTTAATGGAAAGGACGCCCACATCGCTATCGCCGATTATGATACCGACACCTCTTTATTTGGTGTATTTGATGGACACGGAGGGCCTGAAGTGGCCAAATATTGTGCACAACATTTGCCCCAATTTATTAAATCATTGAATTCATACCAAAACAATCAATTGGTTGAATGTCTTGAAGAGGCGTTCCTTAAATTCGACAAATCTTTGACTTTAAACGAAGTGATTCAAGAATTGAAGTTTTTATCGGCTAATCCTGAAGTAGACAATGACGACAACGACACTGACGATGACATTAATGAAGCCATTCTTCTTCGCGAAGAAGCGGATCTTCCAATTTCAGAGATTATGAAAAGATATAATAGTGATCCGATTCCAGTACCAGATTCTGAATGTGGTTCGAGTACTAACAGTAGAGCCGTTCTTTCCCTCCCATTGCATATGAGGTCTGAAATTAAAGAGCGGACAAAACCTGTTTCACCCTTTTTGAGAGCAAAGAGAAGTGCTATCAATGATTGTAACCATCAAAAAGAAGAAACAGATCCAGAGGTACTTTTCTCTACTAAATTGGAGGTCTCTTCTTCTTCGTCATCATCTAATTCAACAAATTTAATGGACACAAAAGAGGAAACACCTGAAAGCACAGCACAGCCTGAAAGTTCACAACAGCCTGAAAACACAGAACAACCAGAAAGCACAGCACAACCTGAAAGTACTGACATTGTTTCGAAATCAAATGAAGAAGAATTGACTGAAACTTCTAATGGAGTGCAAGAATTGAATTCAAGTCAAGTGTCGAACGGAGAGATCGACTCTCAAACAGATCAAAATGACTCGAAGGAGTCGAAGACTCCCATCGAAAACAAATCTTCTGATAATAACAATGAGAACTCTGGAGAAAGTGATTCCAAATCAAATATATCCGGTTCCACAGAGGTATCGGTCAATATTGTTGACCCGACTTCTGCTGACACACCTTATAAAGGAAAAGGCAAATACAAAAAGGTAATAACTCCTAAAACAGTGGTCGCGGAATCCACTTCAAAGTCAGATACTCCCGAAAAACCTATTTATGAATACTTTATGGAAGACTTTGATGAAGAGGACGAAGAATCGGATGACGACAGTGAAGAATTCGAGGGCAATGATGGATCATCTGATGAAGAATTAGATGAAGACTCAGAATCTGAAGATGATAATGAAGTAGAAGATAGTGCACCCGCACCATGTTTTGAAAGGCCTGGTTATGATAGTGGCTGCACAGCTGTTGTAACACTTTTAAAAGGCAATCAATTGGTTGTGGCCAATGCTGGCGATTCCAGATGTGTTGTTTCAAGAGATGGTAAAGCTATTGATATGTCTGTTGACCATAAACCAGAAGATGACATCGAAAGGGAACGAATAAATAAAGCCGGTGGGAAAGTGACTCGTGATGGGCGAGTTAATGGTGGGCTTAATTTGTCCCGTGCTATCGGAGACCACGCATACAAACAGAATAAAATTGTCACAGATCGGGATCAGATGATCACCGCTTTACCTGATATTAAAACTCTGGAAATTGACCCAAAGACTGATCAGTTTATGGTCATTGCCTGCGATGGCATTTGGTATTCAATGAAACATCGATTTAATAAAAATTTTATTGAAATTAATTTGATTTAACAGGAATTCAATGACTTCACAACAGGTGATAGACTTCGTCGGAGAACGTATTCAAAAGGCGGACAAATTGTCAACAATTTGTGATGAAGTGAGTCATCATTAAAACTGATTATTTTGGGTAACAAAATGATTGACTCAATTTGTTAACAGCTATTTAGGACGTGTCTGGCGCCAAACACTCACGGCGATGGCACCGGGTGTGATAATATGACGGCAGTTATCGTCAAATTCCTTTCGACTAATAATCTTAAGCGTAAATTAGATGAAATTGAAAGCAATTCAAACGAGAATAATATCGATTCCATACAAAACAATGACGAGAATCAGGTCTCAGAAGAGCCACAAATCAAGCGAAACAAAAATGATGAAAAACAGATGGAAACCCCTAACCAAAGCACAGTCACAGTCAATGAAATCGATACTAATGTTTGACAAAATGTCATCACTAATGGCATCGATTCTCAATTATGAGTTCATATCCATTGACTTATATTTGGTTATAAATAGCTTTCATTCATCGACTTTAGAGACAATTAATGAAATCATTTGTTGAACTCAAAAGTTCTTAAATATTCAAACATTTATAGAAATCAATTCACTTTCGATTTTATTAAAATAAACTCCATTTTTGAGTATTAATTGTATATAATTTATAATTAAATGAGTGGAACACAAGAGTAGTGTAAAGCAATCGTTAAAATCCGTATATAAAACATAAAATTATATAAATATAAAAGTATAAAATCATTCATCCAATTGAGACAATTGTTGTTGTCTGAGCTGTTCCATCATCTTTATGTGATCGCTTTCCATCATTTGTCTAACTTCTGAAAGTTGGCTCAAAACTTTTCGCCGGAATTCTGTTTCTAATTCATCACAATTTTAATATTTAAACCATTGTATTAAACCAAATACCTTTACTTTTTTCTCCTTCTTCTTCTTCTTCCTCCTCCTCCTCCTCCTCCTCCTCTTCACTAGAGATAGAAGACTCGGAATCATATTCTTCGGATGTCAAATGTTTTTGTTCATCACTTGTCTGAGTGGCCATCGATTGTGAGGTATGCATTGTCTGAGACAGAGCTGACTCTAAAGACCTGGAAACTGCTGATGATTTTCGGGGCACAATATTCAGAGGTTGAGACTCTTTGATATGCATATAAGAAGGACTTCTCAGAGATAGTGGAGACGTCGACCCAATCATTAGATCTCTGTTCAGTAATAGTTTATTAACTTCTTCTGTTTGTTTTTGCTGTGTGTGTTCTTCTTGGAACTCTTCAAAGAGTTTATTTCGTTGTAATTTTAATTTGCGTTCGAGTTCTTCCTCTTCTAAACGAATTCGTTTTCTTTCTTCTTCTTTTAATCTTTGTTTTTCTTCGACTTGTTTTCTAAGTTCTTCGCGATATTGGGCGGCTCTGACTCGACTCGAATGTGTGGCCAACAATCGACTTCTGGGAGTAATATAAACAGGATCAAACTTGTTATTGGAACAGTGAGACCATCCAATTTGTGGTAATTCTGGAAATGTTTTCTTTTCATCTTTAGAATTGTAGATATCATTGATATCTTCTATGTCTTCGATTTCAAAGCCATTATATTGTCTGTGTTTACGTTCTTCCGTCCGTTTGGTATTCAATATATCGTTATAATCGGGAATAAGTTTTGTCATTCTTTTAGAACTTCGCTCTGAACTTCTTGATCCGAGGTTTGATTTCTAAGTTATTTTTGGAATATTTTTGTGTAATTACTTCAAAAATGTGAAATTCCTGTCGAATACCTGTTTAAGGAATTCATTATATTCTCGTCGGCGCTCTTCGGCCAATTGGTGTCTCTTTTGTTCACACTTATCAGAGTCGATCCAACTCAAGAGACCTTTTGTCCCAATCTATTGCATTAAATTTTGAGTAAAATTGTGTTATTTTGCTAAAGAAGTAGCCAACAAACCATCGAACTGTGTTTGTCCCCAATTTTTTTGGCCGAAACATAGTTTCCTTTCGACACTCCATTAGAATGAATCGATTTCGGTTTAGACTCAAACTGACAGCAATTAAATATTAGACCCAATCATTAAAGACATAATTTTTAATGAAATGAAATTATTTGTCGAAATATTAATGTTTTGCTTACATGCGATCAAAAGTGTTTAGAAATACTCTCAGCTCTCACTTATATAATAGATATTTTATAAATGGATGGGAAATGGGATCTGAACGATACAAATGACATTAAATCGATATCGAATCCAATATTTTATGTCAAATAAACTTTAATTTATTTAATATACATTTGAAAAATAGTTTTAAAAATCGATTGTTTAATGGAAAGTGATTTTAATGTCAAAAGTTATTAAAAACTCATTACATTTAAAATTGATATGTTTTTAAACAAATATATTTAACTTTAAAATAATTTCAGTTAATTAATAAAAAATTTTCTAAATTGAAAAATATATCAAAAAATAAGGGCTAATAATGAAAATATTTTTATTACAAATAATGTGAGACTTTTGTAGAGTTATATGGGGTATAATCTATTGGATTCTATTCCAATCTATTCTAGTTAAATTGCTGTTAATATATCTAAAAGACTTTTAGTAAAAGTTTATTATCTAATTGCATTTAAAATTGAAGTTCAAATAAAACTATATTCGGAATAATTATGAATTGAATTCAAGTTCACTCTAAATATAAGTTAAACTTTTGACTCATTTCCACAGTTTTACAATTGATTTTCAAATAAAGATAAACTGAATTGAAGGCTATTTATTAATTAAAGGCAATATAAGTGCATTCACTCACTAATAACAAATCAATAAAATGTGAAATGCATTTCAGAGACATATAATTATATATTAATTGAGAAAATCATAAAAATTATTGTTTTTGATATGAGTTGAGTCAAACAATAAAAGCAATAATTGTTTTCCAAATATTTTCTCATTCAATACAAACATTATTTCATAAAATCAATAAAAAAGAAGAGAAAATATATCCGATATTTGAAAACCAAAAAAGAATGAAAATATGAAAAGTTGAGAAATGTATGGTATTATGGGTATGCTCATGCTCATATTAATAATAGTGGAAACACATGATTAGTCATGTATTGAGTCGCTTCTGGAAAAGATCGACAGTTTGGTCGACAAAAAGACAATAAAATAATGAATAATGACTTTAATAGTCATCGAAAGTGAAAAAATACCTGTTTTTTAAAGCCATTTGATTCGCTCTTTTTTTTATTTGATCCGTCGATTGACTCCAAAAATGCATATAAAGTTTGAATTGTTTTTCGTTGAGTTTGAATAAAATATTTCTGTTTATCAATAAAATCAAAAACAGAACACATTTTCTATAAAATTAAAATAAAAATATAATTTAAACAATAAATAGATTAAAATTAGTTTAAAAATAAATGACACAAAACATTAAAAATTTCAAAATTGATGCCATTTTTAACTGTTTTTTGTTGTAAAGACTGAAAGCGCCGACAATTAGACGACAAACCAATTAAAGCCATTATTATTTACAAAACAAATCAGTTTTAACTTAAAACTTTTAAGTTAAACCTTTTAACCTTGTTAAAAATATTCTTGAACTTTAATAAATTTTTAGGAAGGTATGTCTTTAATTTAAGTTGAATAAATTAAGCATGTTAATTAATGATTGCATTTAAGGTAATAAAGGCTAATCTGAAGCGATGGGCAAAAAACAGCACCAAAAGGACAAACTATATCTGACGTGCACTGAATGGACGACATTATACGGCGGAAGAGCTGCCGCTCAAAGCCTTTTAGATGCAACGGCTGACCAAGAGTTTCGGCGGCTGCCTTACGACCACTGCTCACTATCTTTCCAACCCTTTACTCATCCCTATTGTAACACAAATGGTGTGATTTATGATCTCCAAAATATTGTTCCATTTGTCCAGAAGTTCGGTATCGATCCATACGATGGCCAGAAAATCGATATGAAGAGTCTGATTAAATTGAATTTCCATCGGAACAATGAGGGTCTATTCCATTGTCCTGTTCTTTATAAAGTGTTTACACAGAACTCACATATGGTGGCCATTAGGACAACCGGAAACGTCTTTTCTAATGAAGCGGTTGAAGAACTCAATTTAAAGGCCAAACATATGCGGGACTTAATAACTGACGAACCCTTCACTAAGAAAGATATAATAGTAATACAGGACCCGAAGGACATCAAGAAATTCAATGTCTGTGACTTTTATCACATTAAAAATCAGTTACGTGTCGGTGAAGATGAAGATGAAAGCGATTCCAAATTGAATTTAAGAAATATTAATAACGAAACGCGTTCTACACTTCAAGAGTTGAGTGAATTCGAAGAGAAAAACAAAGAGAAAAATGAGACCAAAGCTATAAAAGACAATAAGAAAGAAGTGAAAGCGGATCAATTTAATTCTGCCCATTACTCGACGGGTAAAGTAGCCGCTGCCTTCACTTCAACTGTTATGGACCCGGTTTGGTCTAAGTTGGAGCCGGCGATACTCAGTGATGACTCAATTAAGTATTCAAAAGTCAAAAAGAAGGGTTACGTAAGACTTGTAACTAATTTTGGAAATTTAAACCTCGAGTTATATTGCGATCAAACACACAAAACAACTGACAATTTCCTAAGACTTTGTAAAACAGGTTATTATAATAACATTATATTTCATCGTCTCATCAAAAACTTTATGATTCAATCGGGAGATCCCACCGGAACCGGGAGTGGTGGCCAATCGGCATTCGGTCAGCCTTTCGAAGATGAAATTAAGCCTCAGTTTAGTCACGAGGGAAGAGGTGTATTAAGTATGGCTAACTCAGGGGCTAATACTAATAAATCTCAATTTTTCATAACGTTTCGGTCGTGTAAGCATTTGGACAAAAAGCACACTATTTTTGGTCGAGTGGTCGGAGGATTAGAAGTGTTGGACAAAATGGAAAGAATCAAAACCGACAAAAAAGATAAACCATTAGAAGAAATAAAAATCATTAAAGCAGTCATTTTTGTCGATCCGTTCCAAGAAATTGAAGACCAAATAAACAAAGAAAGAGAAAAATCAATTGAAGAACAAAAGAAAACCGAAGAAACAATAAAAAGGCAGAAATCTATGAAAACACAAATGAAAACCTTTCGCACAGGAATCGGATCTTTCATTGATTTAAACGCTTTGAAAGGCAATGAATCGGAGGAAAGTAATGAGAGTCCAGTGGTTAAGAAGAAAAAGAGTTCAGACTCGGGTGGATTCGGAAATTTCAACAATTGGTAACTCACACCAACCCATATGACTATCACATTGAGTGTAAACCCATTCCTTTTTAATTTGTATTAATATTTATGATATTTTGTTGTATATTAACATATAATAAAAGGTTTAAACAATTATACGGTTATTATGTATTTGATTGCCTCCGGCTATCAGTTGTCGCTTGTTTTTTATGAATACAATTCAGGCCTTTGTTGGGATAGTTAGCGAAGAATTGGTCGTTCGTTCAACCATTAGTGAGGGGTCAATGATTCAGAGCTATAGTACAAGAAATGCTGTGTTTTGTTCTGAAAAGCGTTTCCCAACTTATTTGTATTGAAGACCGCAATACTGGTAAACCTGTTGTTCTGATTTGGGTTCCAGTTTTGAGATCCCAACTAATCATAAGCGTGTGATTTACTCGTCTTCTAATAATTTTCAACTAATCATTGGTTATAACTTAAGCCCAAACCAAAGAATAGATGATTTTATTCGTAATATTCGTCACTCGTTTGAAAAATTTATTATAAAAAATATTCAAAGGAATGAGTGGTTCATTGCTTCAGATAATAGTTTGGTTTTGACATCAATCCATAAACTTCTATATTCTCAGAGTTTTATTTTCAAACTAATTGAAGCATAAGATTTGGTGATCGAAACCAACGAATTCCACTATTTTTTGCGATCATCAATCAAACTTTAGTGTCTGTTCTCAAACTTACATTTATTTCGTGTCTTCTTTTCAAACAAAATGCTTTGAAAATTAAAATTTTATATAAAGTATGCGTTAATTCAAAAATCGTTTATTGAATGTCTGCATAACTTATATTTCTTATTCAAAACTTATTCAAAACTTATTCAAAATCAATCCATTGATAATTGATTGCAATTTATGGAAATGAAAGACGAAGACATGGAAATATCAATTAAGGTAAGCATTGATTCATTTATCGATAAAAAGTTTTTTACCAATTGATTTGATTTATCTATTTTTTGATCTCTTAATTCTAAGTTTTTGTATTCAATTTATTACTCGATAATAGTATTAACAATATATCAATCAAATCAATGTTTAATTGTTTCAAATAAATCTAAAATATTTTTAAAGTGAAGATTAAATTTTCATAATTCATAAAATCAATAAATAATAGGATTTTTGGCACAAAAGCCGACTATAATTTGCAAAATTTTTATTTTCTTTTATAGGAGACATTGAAAAGTTTACTCAAAAATTTAAAAAAAAACTAGCATGCTCCAATTTAAATAAACTTGATTCACAAATTGGATCTCTTATCTGTACCGTTATTTATAAATATTCAACTTATATCTAATATCTTACAATAATTATTTAAACAATGAACCAAGTTTAATTAGTTCACAAAAAAATGTTAATTTGGTGGGAACGGGATTTGACTTATTCTAAACTGAATATTTCAAACCTATCCCTCAAAATGAGTTTGAGATATATTATTATTATTAAGTTATTTTATTTTATTGTTATTAAATTAAGTTATTTAATGTATTTGAAAATAGTTCGGTTGAGCTGTCATTAAGTTCGAGTTTATTTAATTGATTCGTTTCATAACAATTAGAATAAACTATTAATAGAAAAATTGTGTTAAAAAAATTGAATACAAATTGTTTTACCAAATGATTGGCACAAAAAAGATGTAAATTATTTAATTCATTATTTAATATTCGTATTGACAGCATTTCTTCTTTGTTAAAATTTTGCGTTTAATTTATTTTATAATCCATGACAAAATACCTTTAACATGCTAGTTTTGAGAAGAATGCCAATAAGTTAAAGTAATGTTCTTTAAAATTGTTTTCCAAATATAAATCAAATGACTTTATTTCTATTGAAGTTTTTTTTTTAAAAAAATAGTAAAAATATTTCACTTAAAAAAAATTGACCACAAACTTTGTTCGTATGAATGAACTGTTTTTGTGGGAAAGTAAACTTTTTTTACATTTGCAGTAATATGTGTTCTCATAATTACTAACAATTTCAAAGAATTTTTAGTATAGAATAGTAGTTAACTCAAAATCACTTACGATTTTGAAGAAACTAATGTGCTTGTATAGTTTTTTTCCTTTATCTTGACGGACGCTAACCAGTCTTCTATGCGTTAGTGGTCAACAAATGGTCGGAATAGTTAGCTTCCGTTCAGATTACTTCCAATTTAAACACCAATTAATAACTGAATTAACTTTAATTTATTGTCATTCAGAGCACATGTCGTTTAAGACTAATTACATTTTTAAGTATAACTGACTACTGATTGACAAAAACATAAGTCTTATATATCTGCTGTTTGACTATAGTTCAGTCCAGTACTGCCCTCTTAATCCTTGTTTAATCCGAATACTTAGAAAGCCTTATTAGAATTTCAAATACAATGTTTTGAAGCATAACTAAAGGCCCGATCTTGGGAGCAAAACTCAATTATAGTGATGTTAATTTCAACACTTATTTTTTTAAAAAACATTAAAATGAATAAAAAGAATTCAAAATATTTATTGAAAATTTAATTCAAATATGTTATTTGTTTATATTTAAGTTTATTTTAATTATATTTTAATTTGTGATGTATTTTAGGGCCTTTTTAAAAAAATAAGTGTTGAAATTAACATCACTATAATTAGGTTTTGCTCCCAAGATCGGGCCTTTAAGCATAACAGTAGTTGAATTCATCAAAATATTTACAATAGTATCTTGGTCACTGTTCAAAAAATAATTTGAGTTTTTCGGTCATTTCACGGCATGACTCTCAGCATAAAAATAAAATTTTCTCAAATTATTGTAATCTATAAAAGACTGAAAATTATTGTTAAACAGTGATAAGGAAAACAGTTTTAAGAAATATTTCAATATATTTAGATATAACTATTCTGATCATTCAAATTAGGGCTCAAAGTTATGCCATTTTTCAAACCCATACCCAGCCCATACCCATCGTAAAAAGCCCTTACCCAACCCATACCCGTAAGTGGAAACCCTTACCCAACCCTTACCCATACCCATAAAAACCC
Source organism: Eupelops occultus (assembly GCA_034695605.1). Lineage (NCBI taxonomy): Eukaryota > Metazoa > Arthropoda > Arachnida > Sarcoptiformes > Phenopelopidae > Eupelops > Eupelops occultus. The sequence continues at coordinate 10 of JAQFZI010000438.1, read as the reverse complement.
AAAAAACCCG
>JAQFZI010000437.1:0-16240 GCA_034695605.1 Eupelops occultus | reverse complement strand
CTCTCTCTCTCTCTCTCTCTCTCTCTCTCTCTCTCTCCAGAAATACTTTTAAAATGTTTTATGAATTATAAGAATTTAAGTGATTTTTGAAAAAATGAAACTTATTTTCGTTTTTATATTGACTTTCAGTTATAGTCCGTAATAAAAGTTTACTATTTTATAGTATTTTATTTATTGATGTCATATAAAAGAAAATGGATCAGGATATTGATGGATCATCATTCTCATTACTAGCTAACTTTCTAATTTTTCTTGTTTCATTTGTGATTGTTGTTGTTGTTAGAATTGCAACTAGATTATAAACTCCTAATCTTATTATACCTGAAGTTGTATTTTTAAAGTCATTTATCCGATGAACAAAATTTGAATGAAATTATAATAAATTTAAAATTTTGTTTTTATTTTGTGTTAAATCAAGTTTAGTATTATTTGTTTCAAGTCTTCAAACTATTAGTGAATTTCCTAAAAATTAATGGAAAATAAAAAATGAATTTTTATTTCTTGTCAAATGAGATGAGGTTTTTGTGGGAAAATTTTCAACGCATTTGAAAACATTGAATAAATTGTGAAACGAGGTCTGACTGGTTCTCTGTGTCTTACATTTAAACAAAAATTCCTATAATTAACTTATTTTCTCATTTGGTTTATTGATTCGTATTTTTTTAGAAATTTTTTAGAAACAAAATTTCCCTCAAATGAAAAAAATGACTAAAAACTAAAATATTAGTCATTTTTCAGAAATAATAAATTGACAAAGTTTATGACAAATTTAATTAAACCCATGTTTATCAAGTCAATTTATATAAAATAAATTAACAAGCAATTTTAAAGAGATAAAAAGAACTGACATTAAATTAATGACTTTCCATCATAATTAGCATCAGATTAAACGGCATTAAATTAGCATGGTAAACATTCAAAATCTCACTTGATCAGATGGTGGAAAGTACACTATTGGAAAGGCACTGAGTTGCACAGGCTGAATTTCGAAATAATGAACTAATTTGCATTGAAATCAATTATAAATTCCAAGTTTAGGTAAAATAAATAAATTTTTTAAAATGAGTCACAAATTTATTTTTAAATAATAGGAAAATAAAAGTTTTTTTTAGAAAAAAGTCTTATCTTTGATAAGAAAAAAATTACAAATTTGAATGAATGAAGTGCTTTTTAATTATTCATTAAATTAGTTCCTGGTTAAACCAATACTAAATTAGGATTATTTTGTAATCATTTCGATAACAGTGTTTAAAAATATAAAACCATTTAATAATTAATTAACTTTTGTTAAAAAATTTGTTTTAAAAATAGAAACAAAAGAAAAATTTATAAAAACTTCAGATTCAAGAGTTGATAAACATTTAAACTGTTATCGAGGTATTATCTTGACGCCTGAATTTCTTCCAGGCATCGATAACGACTAAGTGACTCTGATAATTTTCTGTATGTCCTGGTTGATCTTTGTACTTTTGATTTTCCTTTTCCCTCAATTTGATCAATTGGTCGACTAATGACATTATCTCCCGCTTTGCCTTCGAATCAGTCTTTGGAAGTAGTCTTTTGGTGACTTTAATGGCATCGATATAACCATATTCTCCTTTTAGGTTCAAATGGGGGTAAATCTTACAAAAGTTGATGTCTTTTTTGGTTTCCGACAAATCATATTCTTTCAAATAAGCGTTTTTTAAATGTGAATATCGTTTGTCGTGTCTTCCGATCAAAACAAATGATTTAATAAAAACAAATTTTTCCACATTTTTTCTGTCATTTTTATCCTTTGAAATCCAAAACCTGAATGACTTCTTCCTCTGCTCTCCTCTTATGAGTCTTTGTCGGTCTACGTTTTGGCCACTAATGACAGAGACCAGAGGACGCCTATGATGTGTGTGGTCTCTACCATCACCACCACCATGGCGATTAGCTTCGATATCACTGTCATAACCATCTTCACTTGACTCTTCATCATTTTGTTGTCTGGACCGACAAAACCACCAAATAAGCAAGATAATCAACAAAATACCAATAATAGTAGGGACTGGAATAGTCAAATCCAATGGATCGGAAGAGCCATCCATCTCTAACTTCTCCTTTTATTTCAAAATATTTGTTGTCTTTTTTAAATGTTCAAAAGAGGGCCCGTATTATAATCTCTGTCCAGAAGTGGAAACTTTAGTTGTTATAGAGTTATCAATAATTGAAGAAAAGGAACCGAAACATTTTTAACCGATAAAATAGTTGACATGGAAATGGTTGAGCATCTAGGCTATCTCAAATATTTGAACACATTGTTAACTTGCAATTAATTAGTAAACATCTGATGTTGTTATCAGGAAAAACGCTATCAAACAAAATCTTCATTGGTTTCAAAACTACAGATTCCACTTCCAGGCCTATTATATGTAGTAAATGACCCAGACACAAATTGACACAAATTTGATACAAAATTGAATTACAGATAAAATTGACGGAAATACTAATTGTAATTATAATCTAATAAAAACTTGTAATATCTTGGAAGTCGTTGAATTACTAAGCAAATAGTTTAATCAAATATCCATAATATACACTCAATTAGCTTATAAGTTATAACCTTGTTCATTCAGACGTTTTTTGATTATCAACAGTTGTGTCAATCAATTAATTTGCAATAAAATGAATAAATATTTTACAATAAATAAACTCTTTATTTAAATGATTAAAATGAAGCAAACAGCCTTGCTTATTATCATATATTTAATCTAGTGATGCAAACTTCATATACTTATGCCATTATTATGTGCAAGATATTCAATTAAAATTAATTTTATTCGAAAATTTTCAATGGAAAACAATAGAAGTCATATGAAGTCCCTTTTACTTAATCTAATTTATACTTAAATCAATTATTCAATACTTTATGGAATCAATTAATCGATAAAATAATAGGAATTTATTCACAAAATGATAAGTTTTTTATAATTAATAAAACAATATTTAAAACTTAAAATTTAAAGTTTCTCTTATGAATCGGTTAAACAAAGTGTTTGATTTAAATCCCTATAAATGAGATTATGAGCTAATATGGGCATAATTTGTCCTGTTCAATCTAGATCTTGAATTTTTGCCAGGCATTAATTGCATGTTGATGTTCTTTGTATTGATTTTCGGGCAGATTCTTAAACTTTTCGTTCTCTTCGGTCCGGATTTGGATGAGTGTATCGACCAGTGAATAGATTTCTCTCCTTTCGTGTGAATCAATTTTGGAGAGAAGTCTTGAGATGAGATCAATGGCTGAATCATAAGCTGTTCCTTTGCTCTTTAGTTGGGGGAAGACTTTGTGCCAATCAATTATGCCTTTGTCTGAAGAAGTGTTGTATTCATTGAGATAACTGGTCTTCACATCACTATATGTCTCGGGATATGACTTTGCGATCAAATCGAGTGATTTCTCGAAAATCCTTTTTTCAATTCTCTTCTTCTCTGATTTGGGTTCGACCACAACAGAAGTCAAAGCTTGTCCTTCGGGGGAAGTCTGCCCCAAACGGTCATCAGTTTTGAAGTCATAACTACAACAACAGCCGAACAAATACAAGAACCAAATGATGGTAATTAAAATGATTATCACAATTAATGTGATAAATATGGTGAGCGCTAAACCCATCTAATTATTTTAATAAAAGAAATATTAAATTAATTGTTTGTTTAATTAAAATATATTTACTTTTGAATCAGCGATAGTTTTGTCAAAAAGAGGCAAAAATTGGTTTATATTTTGATTTATTTTACAGTTTTAAAAACACAAAACACATGTAAAAAAGTATTAAATTACAGGCGTTGACGCCTTCTCCTCTGCCTTCACCTATGTCTTCACCTTGCTTCAAGGCTTTCTCACAAGTGTATTAATTAAAATAAAAATTAATGAATGTTTTAAAAATTATTATAACTTTTGAATTAAGAAAAGAATGTCCAACAATTGGATTAAAACCTTTAATTTAGTGATAAGAACTTCGTATGCATTCCTTTCCACTAAAAATTGCTAAATAAATTTAGTTTTAAAAGAGTACCTTGCATACAAGTTATATTATGAAGTTCCCAATATTTAATTTAATTGGTATTTAAATCAATTATTCGATAAAATAAAAGAGTTTTTAAGAAAATGATATGTTTTTTGTTTATTTCAATAAAATTAAAACATTATTCTTATAATTAAGGATCTAGGCAATTAAAGTGCCAAAGTGGAAGTCACTCAAATTTGTTAGCAGTGTATATCAATATAATTAATGCATTGCATAAATAAAATGACTTGGTAAACTTTAAATTTGACATTCGCCTACTATCTTATTACCTGGGACACTAACAACAACTAGATTAATGACTTTTCACAATTAGGACCCCTTTATTCAGACGAATTTCAATAGATTTTATTAATTGTAATTGATTATATTTGATTCAAGGATATTTAAATGTTCAAATTATTAATTGTGATTTATAGTCAAAGACTTTATTCCATATTTCAACTCAAGCTAAAAAGCTATTAAACTTACTCATCAACTAATGGTTTCAATATACAAATAATCATAATGCTCCAAGTTGAAATAGGGAATAAAGACTTTGATTGTACAAGGTGTAAATTAAAATTTTAATCTCTTAAATAAATTGAAAAAATGAATTTATTTCTATTCAAAAAATTAATGTAAAGTTTTTAAATATTTTTGATCTGTTTTTTATTTGATTGTAGATTAGAATGATCTTGAAACATTTCTTTGAAATTCATTTAAATAAATAATATATGAATGAATAAATAAAATATCTTCCTTTTGCCCAAATAGTTGATGGAATAACCTAGCTTTAACATCCAAAAGTCAGATTTTGGTGAATTAGAATTAAATGTGAACAGAGATCAGGGCGAACGGCTTTATGTTATCACATATGTCATACTCATGTAGCCGCCCCCTCTGTCAGAGATAGTTCGTCTAAATTTTTTCCAATTGTTTACGACATTTAAATGTCCATGATAACTTTGAGAGGATTTATCCAATTCTCTTTCTCTTAATTTAATTAATTTGTTGACTAATGAAAGAATTTCTCGCTTTTCATCGGTTTTCCAATCAATGTTTGACAATAGTTTTGACGTCAAATGGATAGCACCAGGATAATCTTTTGATCTTCTAATCCTACCAGGAAATACCTTACTCCAATCGGTTCTTCCATTAGGTAATGAATCGAATTTATTCAAATAAGCATTTGTGACGTTATAATGTAATTGATCTGACTCATCTATTAATTCAAATGACTTAAGAAAGACTGTGTCCTCCACTTTCTTCTTGTGTGATAACTGACTGACCCTTGTTTTGTGTTTCTCCAATAAATCAAATGATCGATTTTCGATCTCTTGGACATTCTTCTGTGCTCTTTTCTTTTTTGTGCTTCTGACGGGAGAATTGATATTATGCGTTAAGGTGTGTGTTATGGTGTGTGTTATGGTGTGCGATGTGTTCTTCTTCTTTATGGACAATACTCTTTTGGGCTGAGAATTATTATTGTGCGCTATGTTTGGAATTACATTTGTCATTAATGGTGTTGACCAGTTAGTTGTAGAAGAGGAAGGCCTATTAGGTGCAGGAATTGTGTTTGGAATGTATACATTCTGTTTAATATTAGTTGTGCCCAAATTACTATTAAAAGGCTCAGGTTTAATTATTCTAACATTTGGAACTATGCTTTGATTTGGACTTTGCCACTGATTTTCAAATGGAACTTCATAATTGGTAATTGGTAATCTATTTGTAGTCCATTTATTTCTTGGTCCTGGAACTGGATATTCATAATTTGATCTTTGATTTGACTGCGAAGGTTGGGGAAAATAAACTGGCCTTTCGTTTTTCACATTGCTTGTTGCTAAAATTGTTGGTTGTGGCTGACCATATCGGTTGGGGAAGTGATTGGGTTCTACACTAACTCCTGTCAATCTTGTTTCTCTTTCCGAAAGAAAATGGTCTTGCTTTTTTCTTCGAAATCTACAACAGCACAACCATGCAATCAATATCACATTTCCAATTCCAATAATGATATAAATCGGAACAGAGACCATATTTCATTTTGACCCTTCACAAATTATTATTTAAACAAAACTATTTTCACTAAAAAGAGGATGTCCGTACTTTGAACACATGGTGATGAAATTAAACAAGGATGTTTGTCAAACAAACTAAGAGTCATTCAATAAAAGGATATGGAAATACAAATTCTTTAACTATACACAATTTTGAGCTAGATCGTTTTATATTTTTGAATTTCAAATGTAAATATCTCGAGAACGTGAAGTGATAATCGAAAACATTTTTCACATTCTTGCCTAGTATTATGAGTAGCATGAATATTATAAGGTAACATTATAATACACAAATAAATTATATCTAAAAACAAATTTTGGAATTTTCAAATGACGTTTTGAGCAAGTTGTACTTGGATACCCAGTATCAATGTAGGGTTAATTTAAAAGAGCATTTATATATGCATATGAATATGAAGAGAAACTTTTGGGTATCGAAGTACAATACTTAAATTTTTAGCAAAAACCAATTTTTCCAAAAATGGAAGGTTTTGGAGTTTTAAGTCATTAACATCATCAATTACCATGATAATCTTCTATTTTATCAATTCTTGAAATTTAATTTTGTATAAATATACTTTATTCTGCATAAAACGTAAAATTTTTGTTGAATTTTCAAACCCTAATAACTTCAAAAATAATTATCCTAGAGAAATAATTTTTGTATAATTCTTCATTGTATGGTTGGCTTTTATCATGATTAAAATTATATCAATATCCGACAAATCTATTTGAACCTAGGACATGCTCTTTATTAAAAGTTTAATCAAAATAAACCATCTTGAATTTGACAATTGTGGCATTATCAAGAACAATTTATTACAAAATGAGCACAAACATATAAATACCATTGTTTTTAAAAGTTTTGTAAATATATTTAAAAATAATGACTTTGAAAGAGATTTTGAAAACAAAATTCGTTATAAATTCTGACAAAAATATTAATAAAACTTTAATAAAAAGGCACAACAAATATATGAGACTTTGAATAATTCAAATAATTAATTAATTATTGGGTAAAAGGATTAAGAATATAATTGTTGACTAAACTTAAATTTTAAAGAAAGTGCAAACTCTTCCGTTCCTCATATCAATTATTAGGACAACCTCTCCGATAGTTCCAACAGTGAATAACTTGACGCTAATTATTATATATTTACTCATTTTAATCATTGACAGCAATTGACAGCAATTAATGCAAACAAAGATTTCTGCTTTTGTTTGTTAAATGTCTGCAAATGTTTGCCTTTTTTGGAGATCAATATTCCGTTAATTCTAAACAAAATGCTTCGCTCTTTCTGTTAATTAGAGCACCAGTAGTGTAGCGCTAATTCAAACCATAGTAGCTCTGCTGTCGCCCCTCTCCACCCTCTCCATCCTCTCAATTCGCTCAGTCCTCTCAGGTCTGTCAGTAGAATCAGAATTCCTTTGGGGCGAAATCCCGATCGAGTCGTCTTCAATGAAAACACTTTCGAGCGGTATCTGGCGTTCAATAAATTATATATTAGGCGTCACCTCTCAAACAGCACAACCCATAAACACATTTCACTATTTTTAAAGCTCTCAATGATTGTCAGACAAAAAGAATATTTTATGCGATTCTATGAATTATTTCTAATATTTTGACTAAATTTTAAAATAAGAGACCACTTGAGAGACAATCGGATTAAATGTTTATAATATTGGGAGACATATCTCACTTATAAAGAAAGTATAATTGATAAGATCTTGCTCAATCTAGTTGTTGAAAATTATACAAACAGAACATCTATTAATAAATTAGATGAAAGAGAAAGAGTATATTTCTCATGGATTTTATATAATCACATGTTTTGACAGAATAAAAATGAATAATTGATATTCTTTGGAGGGACAGACCTCTGCGTGAGCTAATGGTTGTTTCTCCGACCTTTTCCTCCAGGAGCTCTTAGTTTTAGGGGATTTCTTCGATTTTGCTCTTAATTCCTGTGACGGCAAACGCGGAGATCGCCTCCACTGAAGCTCTTTGTCGGGCAACGGATGACTTAAAGACATAAAACATTGAATACCTTTGATTATAATCATTGACATCGCTCTGCAATAATCCAAAAGTATTTGAATTAATAATAAATTAGTTGTCAATCAAACTCTGAGATCACAGAATATATTCCTTCCATTAAGTAATCAATTTTTAAAATATTTAAATTAAGAGCAAAATAGGAAACAGTAGTCAAAAGTAGTGATATATCGCCTTATTTTTACTCCAAAAATAATGATAGCCTTTCCTATCAAAGCATTGGTTGGCATTTGATAGTCTACTCACATAGCAATAAGAACGCAAACCATATAAAGTTCCATGATGGTATTGATGATACTGATGACGCTCGTGATATTCAATTTGGTTTAGATTGTCAAAGATTAAATACAACTCTATGTTGAAAGGGTGTGGCGATTGATGGCTATTAATGTGTCGTTCAATGAATATCACCACTAAATTATAGTGAAGTAAATTATGTATTACCGGCTCATATCAAAAGTCATATAAAAATCTCACAAATAATATGCAGACATTAAATGCAAAATATTTAGATCTCATCTCAAAAATAACTAAACTTTTGGATTAAATAAGGTTTGAATAAAATTAAACGATCGAAATGATAGCCATATTCATAGATTTAGTGCAATGGAGACTAAAATAGTGTTTACATTTGTATAGCATTGAGGAACAGACACTAACTCTACTTTTTGTCCGTTTCTATGATGTAAAAGACATAAAAAACAGGTTGCGATCGTTGGGCGGTATTTACCTGAAAAGCCATTACCACTGAATTGTTTTACCGGTTTTCTATTACAGGCAGCGCTTCGCCACATATTTTTCAAAACAACTAATGAGCGCTGAATTCACTCCAAAATAATCAACAAATTTATATATTTTTTGAAGTTTTATATCGAATTTCAACATTAAATTTAAGCCATTCTTTCGTTTTTGATTTTATTTTCTTCACTTATTTCTAAAAAGGATTCAAAAGTTGTTTTCACTTTTAAAAAATAAATATCCTGAATCATTTTCCTTATGGGAATATATTTAGCAAGTATAATCTAATGGATATAAAAAAAATGGATCTAAATTGAAATTTTTCTAATCTTAGAAAAGCTTTAAAAAGTCTTAAAACAGTGTTTTTTTTTACTTTTCGAATTGAGCTTTATACTTTGATCATCAAATTAACATATACTAGTATACAGTGAAATCTATCAATTACTAATATCCAAGGTGCACAAAAAAATGATCAAACTGAAGTGCTCAACACAGGAGTGCTGTTCATTTTAGTATTACTTTAATGGAGTACTTAGTAGTTTATCAAAAATCTATTCCAACAATTATAACACAGAATAGAAAGGTTGCACTCAATCTCTAAAGAGTCTAGACTTTAGAATCTGAGCTTAAGTTAAGAAATTAAATACTTAAATAAATTGCGATATTGATTAAAAATAATCAAGTTTCTTTAAAATTTCTGTAAACAAAATATTTATCATAACTTTTTATTTAATAAACTTTATTCTAATTAATTTAGATAAAATCTAAAAAGATTAATTTAAATTCTTAATTTTATGCATAAATAATAACAGTTGTGATTAAGCATGTACAAATATACAAATGATAATACAAAAGAAAGTTATTTTGTGGTCAAAATTTGATAAAACAATTGATTTTCAGCAAAAGAGAGAAATACATTTACTGAGAATCGGTTGCAAAGAATATGAGATAACGAAAAGAATGCGACCAAAAGTTGTGTTAATAATGAGTCGAATACATCCATCAGAGACTCCGAGCTCTTACGTATGCGAAGGCACGTAAATCACATAAATCATATCAATCACATTTACTTTAATGATGTTTTGACCTCATTTTTCCAATAATAATATAAATTTGAATTTAGGTATAATTAATCTGTTGGTGAGTTCACATCCAGCCTCTAATTGCTTGCGTCGTTTCGCAATGTTTTACATAATACCGATGTTGAATCCCGACGGAGTGTTTGTCGGCAATTCCAGGTATAATCCATATCCTTCTTAATGCTGAATAAATACTCCTAATTTAATCACAAATTTATGTTAATTAAACAATTTGTTTACTTGCTAATTTATTAAAAATAAGAATATTTAGAGTTAATCTCATAATTATTCTTTAGCTTTGGATAAAACGTTTGTAAATTACTTATAATAACAAATAATCGCTCAGTTTTGAGGCAATAGAGTCTATCGGATAGACTTCCAAATTATTTAAATGCGATTAAGATTAAGCATAGATTGAAAATATTTTAATAATAATCTTTTGGATGCATTAATTTAATTGACAGAACTTCAGTAATTGGTACTGACCTGAACCAGAGTTGGCACAACTCATCACCGCTAATGTATCCCGAATTAGAGGCAACAAAACAAGAAGTCTATCGAATAACACAAACATTAGTGAGTTCTTAACTATCGTTACGTTCTTCGACTCTTATTTTCTTATCATTTATTGAATGTCTTTCATCACAACTTCCCTGTAAGTAATCGGTAATCCATAAAAAAAATGTTAATCGGATATAATGGGAACTTACATAAGAAAACTAAAGGAATTAATCCATTAATAATCATAGAAAAAATAAGTAGTGATTGACTTATCTTTCAGATTATAATTAATGATTATATCATTTAGTGATCGATTGCTTAACTTTAGCCACAAAATAGCGTTACATAGCTTTCAATTTTGTGGCTTATCATTGTTATCCTAGTCATTAATCTATCAAATATTAATAATTAATCATTCCTTTATTGATCAATTTGCAACATAAGAGCTGTTGTCTTACACTATCATGCTCATTTTTTATTTCTCATAATAAAAACAAAAATTTATGATATTTTATAGAATTTTATGTCATTAAAGAGTGAAGACCTGGATATATTGGTGGATATCCATTCACATACACATTTATTTGGCGCCTGTATGTACTGTGTGAGCAAAGATGACATGTTTCTAATGGAAAGACTGGCACTTCTACCCAAACTATTGGGTCTATTATCCAATGATTTTTATATCGATAATACGGTTTATTGCAAAGAAACTCTTCGTTCCGGAAGCTCAAGAAGGTTATGGCTGCTCCTCTTTTTCTATCCCTCGCTATTGTCTTCTCTTTATTAGAATTTATGTGTTTTTGAGAATTTTTATTATATTTTATGTCCTGTCGTTTGGATGTAATTCAAAGAGTTTTGTTATCGTTTTGTTTTTTGCATAAAATAATATCCAATTCTATTCTGTTATCAAATAAATTATGTTTCTCTTGATTTTATAGTTATATGGCATCGATTTTACCCAATCATACAAATTGCTATACTTTGGAAGTAAGCCATTATGGATATTACGATAAGCCTTCTTTGGGACACACTATCATTCCTTATACTCAAACCAAATGTATTCTTCTATTTTGTGAAAATTTTCTTTTGAATCAATTTCTCTTTCAATAAAATAAATTTAAACCACAGATAAACAGTTGGGAGAGAAACTGGTGATGGCTTTACTTCACTCATATCAAACCATTGGACACATTCCTCATTCAGATATTCCACAAGAAGTGCTTAAACTGCTGTCTCACTCATCGGACGGAATGTCTACTCATTCAGATCCATATAAACTGAAAGAGTCGAGCAATAAATCAAAAATGAAAAAAAATTAGAATATATTCAAAATTTATTAGGAATTGAATAAATAATTTCAATGAATCGCACAAAATATGAATTTAATGTTTTGACAAAATATTTAATTATTTTAAAACAATTCTTAAGATATTAAAAATAGTGGAATGACTTCTTGGGTCTCATAAATCTAAAATTAATTCATTTATTGTTCACTATATCAACAAATAATGAAATTAAAAATATTTATTTATTCAACGTTTATATTGAATCAGTAAAACATTATTCAATACCATACGTGACATGGAATTAATCAAGCAACAATTCATGAAAAACAATTTATCAAACTCTACATAAATTGAAAATTGGACCGTCAAATCAAAATATATCCAGCACATTATTCTGTTTACTCAAAAAATACTTTTTAATCAATAAACAAATAATTTGAATAATTTTTTTTATAAATTTTAAGTGAAATCCAAACATTTGATCGCAAATATTGGATAACATTTTATGAATAACTATAAAAGTATTCCGAGTCATTGATTTTTTATATTTGAGAGAATTCTTGCTTTGAATGCAATGACTGAATAAATATCGATATTCGGGACACAACTGATCAGCAAATTTAGTGCATTCAATGCATTCCTCAGAAGCGAAACGATGGATATTTTTTCGTTGGTTTTGTTATCATTAATTTTGTGCGATTTCAGCGCTTATTCCCATATATTGAGTCCAATATTTAATGTATAAATAGTGAGCATTACTTAAATAATAAAAATATTGTACAGAATTTGTTGCAGACATGTCTGTGTCGACCATTATATCATTCTTCCGATCCATTTATTTTCTATAACGCTGTAAATGAATAAAGAATTCAAATAAATTTCACAAATGAAACCATCGATTATTTTTATTGTAGCTTTCTTTTTATTGCAATAAAGATACAAGATTCTTTTAAATTAGGAAAATCTATTCTCTTTATTCTTCTATCAAATCAAAGACCTCTTTTATATTAAACGAATTCAATCAGTATTTCTCAAATCAGTCTTATTTTTATCAAAAGCCTTCATTTTAATTGAGTCCCTCTTATATTTGATGATCAATTGAGTCAACCATTAGTTCAAAGATAAGTCTTTTATATTGGAAGACATTCTATCGATATGTTTGACTAAAATGATGTCAAAAGTATAGGCAAAAAGTGCTCTCAAAAAAGTCTTCGGTTTTTATTTGTGAAGAGCCGTCACAACAAAATTCATTATACGTTTCCTTTTCTTTATTCCAATTGAATGTTAGAGAAATTGTAATCAATAGCCAACTCATAGCTATCTGAAAATGAATACCCGATCGACAATACAATGTCACAAAAGGGAATAAAAAGACAAAAAATTATTTGATTTTTTTTATTCCAATATCAGAGCAAATATAAAAACATTGTATAACAATATATGGCTTTTTTCAATAGATTTATAGCAAAAGTTTGTTTTAGTTTTTCATTTGAAGGAAACAGAAATAAAAGTGTAATAAACATTAGAATCAAAGTTTCATTCAATTTGTTAATTGAATGTTTCAAATATACTTCTAATTTATGTTTATATTTTTGTTATATAATTCAATTAATATTGAGTTAATTTATTTTCCATAGAATTAAATTAATGGATGAAATTACTGGTGAATATCGTTAAGAAAATTAGAAAACAAATTCTGTTGTCTTCCTTTACTTCAATTGCAAAGATATAAAGCAAATCAGATTTTGGCTGACATTTCACATAAATTCTTACTTTGAAGCCAACAACAAAAGAATTATATATATATTATATGTTATTAGATAAAAGAAGAGCAGCTAGGACAATTTGCAACCAAAGTTTCACATAAAACTCAGACGAAATTAATGCAATTTTGCTTATATTACTAGTATTGAAAGAATATTCTGTGCAAAATAGTTTGTTTTTACATTAAATATAAAATTTTCAAAAATACATATAATTGAAGTTCGATAACATCACTAAAATATAACTAATATATCATAAATTCAATCTATTATTTTGAGTTAAAAGTGTTGATAAAACAAAAGCAAAAACTGTGTTATTATTGCAATCAAAATGGTTTTGACATAAAAAATAAGTTATTGGCTGAGCATTAAATTCATAGCAATTTTGTATTAAATTTATTATTTTAAATAATTTATTTAATGACTCTTTGAATGCAAAGCACGGACTCTACTCTCGACTACAAATATTTGCCCCAATATTTCAGACACTTTTTTGTTTGATTCAAAATTTTATTACTGAAAGTCTGAATATTTTTAATCAGTGTTTGGATCGCATTTTTTGTAAGAAATTTTCCGCGTCTTTGACATTGAATTGAATTCTTGTTCTCAAAAGTTATTGAAATCTTAAAAACAAATAATAAAAGCATTTGAATTGAGTTTTACTCTATTCAGTAAAATGTCTCTCATTTTAATGGATGAAAAGTGTAAAAAGTTTTCAAAACTTAATGAGATTTTCAGATAATTTTGTGCTCAAAAAGTGTTTTTATTCAACTTATTTCATATTCAAATTGAATTTAAAAGAGGAGTGGATGGCTTTTCAGGGGCCATCATATGGACTGAGCCGCGAGTGTCAATTAAAGGTGAGCCTCTATTTAATTGGAAAGATGGGTGTGTGTTAGTTATAATCTTGTTTATGTCATCTCTGCTCTAATGAGAGCACATATGGAAAAGTTGTGTTCAAAACACGAGTTTATAGCTATAATTAATAACTGTTTTGAAGACATGAATTACTCGTTAGTCTCAGGCAAAGTTCGATATGAATTTGGCGATGCAGGCCCTCAACTGGGTTCGTGCCGTTACTCAATTACCAATTGGCGCTCCTAATCAAGAGCATGGATTTCAGGATCAATTTGATTTCGCCGATGCTCTCAAAGACGGTATCGCTCTCTGCACGTAAGCACTCTTTCGGTACATTTATCTAAAAACAGACTTTTGTTCACTTTATTCTTCAGACAAATTCAATTTGATTTCAATAAATCTTAAAAAACTTATTTAATTTTACCAGACCCTTTTTCTGATCAAATCTTAGAAAATATATTACAAATATTAATCTGGATAAATTCTTACTTTTAGACTTATGAATGTCCTCCGACCCGGTTCGGTATTCAAGATAAATATGACAAAAGCTCCATTTAAACAGGTCTGTCTCTACTCTTCTACTGAGACTTTCTTTGAAATAATTTTATAAAATCAATAGACTCTAAAGGAATGACAAATAAACTCATTTAAAATAATAAGTATTTTTGAGTCCATTTTATTATTATTTGTCTTCAATTGAAATGCTTTTCAGAGAGAAAATCTCGAAATGTTTTTGAAAAGTTGCGAAAATTATGGCCTTAAAAGTCATGATTTGTTCCAAGTTAACGACTTATACGAACGAAAGAATCTTTATATGGTATGAATCAAATCAAATATTGTCTTCAATTCTATTCAATCGATTCTTTACTTATGATTAAATCATTCCTCAAAACTATGGACTTAAAGCTCATAACTTTTAGAGAATATCTATCAAAACAATCGAAATCTATATTTTATTTTTGTATTTGACTCAAAAAAGGTCGTAAACTGTTTGTTTGCTTTGGGCGGACTCGTAAGCTCTCAACCATTCCTTCAAATCACACATCAATTAATAATTTCTATGTTTTTTAGGCTCAGAAAAAGCATTTCGAGGGACCTGTTATTGGAGTGAAAGTCGCCGAACAGAACAGAAGAACTTTTAGTAAAGAAATTCTTAATAAAAGCCAATCAATGATTGGTCTTCAGGCGGGTACTAACAAAGGAGCCTCTCAGGCAGGGATGACGCCATATGGTGCTCCCCGACAGATAAAGCCGGACAATAGATAAAATTGTGTCATTCATTCAACATTTCATTGTATGAATTAAATCAGGGATGTGGACAGGGATGAGAGGAGAAGCAAAGTTTACTCATTCCAATTTAAAATTATTGATTTATGTCGAAAATTACAAAAAATACGATAATTTGATTTAAAACTAATTAAATTAATAAATTTTTGCACCCTAATCGGAAGATGACCACTTTTGGAAAAATGGAGTTGCCCATTTAATAGAATGCCAAGGTATTTTGAATTTTTCAAAAATATTAACCTAGACCATTTTATTAGCCGGTGACATTTTGTTATACTCCCGAGCATTCTGGTTCCTGTTTTTGATCTCTGCATTTGACGACTGCATCCCTGAATTAAGCATTTAATCAATTTATAATATATATGACATTTTAAGCACCAAATCATTTATAGTTATTTACAACAAAACCATAATTTTTCTATAAATTTATTAATTATTTAATTTCTTCGCAAATCATAATATTTGTTGAAAAGAAAGTAGAGATCACTTATATTATACGATATATAGCTTAGAGCAAAAAATATGGGAATTGAATTAAATTGAATTAAAATTAAATGAAACACAATTAATGACAACTA
>JAQFZI010000436.1:0-16264 GCA_034695605.1 Eupelops occultus | reverse complement strand
CCCTGATTAATTATAACTGAATTTATGAGGTCATGTCAGAGTTTTTTGGCGCAAAGCTTATGTAAACAATTGAATATGTTTTTTTCAAACAAAATGGATATTGAATACGAAAGTGATTTGAAGGTCAAAGGTCAACATTTTTCGAATTTTTTTTCTCTCAAAAAGTGACTGGTATATTTTTATTAATTATAAATAATATTTTATATTTTATAAATCATTTGTAGGGTTTTAAATATTAACTGGTAGTTTTTGCCAGCCTGGGCTTTTAAGGGTGTTTTTTCCTCTGGGCTTCTAAGTGTTAAGCAAAAGATGTATTCATTTCATTAATTAATAAATTGATTAAATAAATCAAATGATATTTTTTCATCCCTTATTTGTAGCAAAAATTGAGCAAGCAAAGCAAATCAGCCAAAACTTTGTTAAACAATCGCTAAATAATCTGATTAATGCGTCATTGGCTCTAGAACAATTTAATCATTCTGTTCTTATTCTTTGAAGTTTAAACTAATTCAGATTAGTAAGAATATAAAGCAAGCTTGAACTAGCACAGTTTCGATATAAACAATATCGTCATTGATTGACAAGTTTTTGAATTTGGTTAAAGTTTTTTGGCACTAACAATATAAGATAACAATCAATTTGATACCTGTCCAGTTATTCCTGTGATAAGCGCTATTTTTCTTGACGTAAATTCCTCGCAATTGTTATTAACAGAAGAAACAATTGAATTATTTTGAATATCCATTCGTTGCTCTTTTATTTCAAACTGATATCTAATAAATGAATAATAAAGAGATTGATTTACTTTTTATCGCATAATAATAATAATAATTGTATTTTAAATCTAAACTTCAATTCAATTGAAAACATATGCGATTATTGTGAAAACATCTGTAACTAGACTTAACATTCAACACTTTAGGTTATTAAACCCGCAACACTCACAATAAATTATCTATTTAGAATTAATCTCATTAAATATCATTTTAACTGCTTTACTTGGATATAAGTTGTATGAACTGTGCATACTTATAAATTAATGTGATAGAATCATCTAGAGGCAAATTCATATGTTTAATTTAATTTAATTTTATCGAGTTGGGTTTCAAAATAATTCTTCTAGATAAAAGACATTCTTAAGCCCTAGATGTCACCATGAAATTTTTGTTTTCAATGTTAAAATTGGCTAAAATGTTGTCTCGTTTTGTTTATATTTGAAACTAAAAATCTGAAACTTATTATTTATTTGTGAATGCTAATATTTCTAATCTTGGAAGTAATATCATTCTTCAAATGACTGCCAATATTTTGTGAATACTTTTAATATTTAAATTTTGTCAATTGAAGCGCACAAACACACTGTATCTGTCCAGTTATGAAACCCCTAATCAATTATCGATCGGATGATAAAGCCTTTTCCCAGATTAACAATATTTGTCTCAAAGAGTTTACGTCGTATGTGAAGAGCTCTTTAAAGGGATAAAACAAAATCTGTTCAAAATATTATGTAATAAAAACACATTTAATAATAAATTAATTATTGAATGAATTGCAGTTTAAATTAGATTTTATACAAATTAATGTCATTTATATAATGACCAATAAATTTAATTTAATTAAAGTAAACATTTAAAAGCGATTGAATCAGATATTGAAATTTGGCTCAATTTTTATTTTGATTTAATGTAAATTCAATTTGAATTCAAAAGAAATATTTAATTTTATTCAATTATTTTTAGATTCTTTCGAACGAATTATAAATATATTTAATAAGAATTATGTCTAATCGAGTACTTAAGAAGCTATACGGCGATGATCTTAAGACTGGTCCCAATCTTATCGACAATCAATTGAGTGATTCTGATAGCGATTCCTTAAGTAATGACAACATTAAGTCATCCAAAGGACAAAAAAGCAAAAAATTGGCGATTAATAGATTTGAACTAGTAAGTAATAGTAAGTTATGGTCAATGGTCATCACTCAGTATGTGTTTATTAAAAGCACACTTTCATCGATCACTTATTCCTCTCATGTATTGATAGTTTAATTTTTGGAAATTGTCTTTCAGTTGAATAATTTGGAGCAAAACTCAATGTCCGACACCGAAGCCAAAGAAGATGACGACAAAGATAATGATTCTGCTGTCAACTGGTTGTCCGAAAAGAGTAGACTCGAAAAACAAGACTCCACTCAAAGCACAGATAGTCTTAAAAAGAAGAAAAAGAAAAAGAAGAAAATTCGAAGTCAAAAATCAATGGAAGGACAGTTGGATGATATCGACGCCACTGTTGAAGAAGTGAATAAGTTGTTGGGTCACTGCAGACCAGATTATGAATATAAGACACACTCCAATGAATCAAATAAAGTGCATAAGAAATCTGTTTTGATTGTCGAACAAAGACATCTCAATCCAGAAAATGAAATGAAACGAATTTTTGGCTCAAAAGTGGTTCAGGCGGAACAGATCGCTCTTCATAGGCGAAGGGGTCGTCACCGACACAGTATAAGTCGAAATTGGATTTTAGTGAACCCAAAAAACTGGCAAAATATCAGTAAATGTGGTATTTCTATGGAATTGGTCGAAAAAGTGGATGAAGTCCTCTATTTTAATATAATCCACAATAAGATGTATCAATCGGTTCAATTCCAGTTCTTAGACGCCGTTGAAAGCTATAATCCGGATAATTTAGTGGCTATATTGAACTCCCATCCCTACCATATCGATACTCTCATACAATTCAGTGATGTTTGTAAAATGGCTGAAGACAATCAAATGGCAGCCGAACTCATCGGTAAATATTAATTTGTTTTAACTTTAAATTAAACATTTGTTTTGTAGAGCGAGCCCTATATTGCATCGAACACATATTCCACCCTAATTTCAATGTGACCCAGGCCAACTGTCGACTTGACTACAAGCGTCCTGAAAACAGAGCCTTTTTTATCGCATTATTCAAACACTTGTCGTTTGTCGGCCAAAGAGGTTGTAACCGAACCGCACTTGAATTCTGTAAATTAATCCTCGGGTCTGTCCGTCTTATTTTCAATTTAAATTCAAATTTTAATTGTTTATATCTTTTAGATTGGATCCAGAGGGCGATCCTCTCTCTGTCTTATTGATGATAGACTTTTATTCGCTTCGTTGCGATCAATACGAATATCTTCTAAATTTATACGAAGAGTGGGAACCAATCAAAAAGCTCTCACTTTTACCAAATTTTCGATTTTCGACTTCATTAGCACTTTATTACTTGTCTTCGAAAAATTCAGAACTCAGCCAAAAAGCAGACCTTTCCTTACAAGAGGCGCTTATAATGTTCCCCGAAATGCTTCTCCAAATTTTAGACAGGTGTAGTGTTGAACCGGATCGGGAGGTATCTAAATGTGATTACTTCAAACCTTGTGCTCAAAATATAACTCAAGCCATCACTCAATTAATTGCTCTATATGTCGGCCGAACTCACCTTCTATGGAAGGATAGGGAAGTGATGTCATGGCTCGAGAGGAATACCCGTCAAGTAATACAAAGAGTGGGAGAAAACGATCCTTTTTTAAAGACTTGCGCTGAAAGGTATTACTATTAACTGACTTTAAAAAAAATATTTAATTTTCTAATTTATTGTAATTTAATCCCAAATTTTCAGACGTAAAAAATATTTAAGCGGAGGAACCCCCAGAAATGTCTTAAGACATGTGTTGCTATCGGGTATAAAAGAAGCGACTCTGGCCTTACCTAATGTGAGAACAATTTCTCTGTTCAACAAAAATATTTAAATAATTTTTTTTGACTTAGGATTTGGCGAAGACTGCAATATTTGGTTTCGATCCGTTACCACCGGTTGATTCCATTATATCGTATACCCGTCCCCAAAAGCCAGAGCCACAAACTCAGGTCACAGATCAGGGTTTACTCAGCGTTTTCTTGAGGTCTTGGCTGCCAGACTTTAATGTCGAAGACTTGGCCGCTGGAGGACCTGCTATCAGAAATAGAGCAATGGGTCGACTAAATAATGAACCGGCCGGGGCTGAAGGAGGTGCAGTAGGCGGACCTCGAGCACCAGGAGATACGAATGACTTGAGACGTAGTGTTACCTCATTATTAGATGCAATGAGGGATTTACTGAGTAATATACATATGGCAGACGTTCCTAACGAGGGAGACGTATCGAGTGAAGACCAGGACGATGAAGAACCAGAACCACATTAAGTCATTATTTTATTGTCAAAACATATTGTGATCTCTAAGACCCGTCTGTTTTCCACTTATAATGTTTTTTCCAAATGACTCATAATTTGGATGTTTTACTAAAAACTTTATTATCGACTGATTTGTGAATATATTGAATATTATTTAAAATATTTCACATTTTTTGGTTACAAAACAAACCATTTTTCACTCATTTTTGATAAAATTGAAGCAAAACTTACCCCAAAATGACTGAAATCCGTTATCTTTTTTATAACTAAACATTTAATTCCGGAACAAATGTCTTGTATTTGCGTTTAATTTTTGATACAACTAATAACAGTTCAATTGGGTCGGGAGGGCTCCGATGGTTCTTTGCTTTGCTCAGTTTTGTTGTCCGCGCTTTTTGGTTCGTTCCAACCCTCCAGTCCTTTTGGTAGTGTTGTGTCTTCTTCAAAACTGCCTGTGCCCTCAACAAAATCTTCATAAGTAGATTTCTCTTTGAAGGGCCGTTTGCCTAACAGTTCAATCATATCCTCTCTGTTTAGTATCTCTTTTTCGAGTAAACGTAAAGCGATCTAAAAAGCGGTCAAATCTTGTCATTCAATTGAATTAAAATAAAACTAATCAATAATTTTAAAGATTTTTGAATTAATGTGTATTTAATGTGAAATTATTTCCAAATGAAAGCCTTATTCTATACGAAAACCTAATATTTGGTTAATTTATAATTTAAAACATTTTAAAATTGGTCTCAAATATCAATATTTTGTGAAAATTATTTGAAATAAAATATTAAATAATTTGGAAGTAATTAAAAAAATGTTTTCAAACCTTTTCGACGTCTGCCTTATGTTCTTTCAATAAGTGAAGAGTGCGTTCGTAGGCTGACCTCACTAGAGTTCGGACTTCTGAATCAATGAGTTGTGCTGTTTCTTCACTATAGGGCTTATCAATGACCATATCTCCGGGTTGTGGCAAATCAAAGGACAAATTACCCACTTTTTCACTCATACCTAACTGAACGACTTGTGAGTAAGCGTTTTGCGTTACTTTTTTGAGGTCGTCCTGTGCTCCAGAAGTTATTCTTCCGAAGAAAATTTCTTCTGAGGCTCTTCCGCCTAAAGTCATACACATTCTATCGAAAAGCTGTTCCTTTGTATACAGATATTGTTCTCTTGGTAAGTACTGGGCGTAACCCAAACCCATACCGCGAGGTATTATTGATACTTTGAGGAGAGGGTCTGCGTGCTCTAAGAACCAGCCACACACTGCATGTCCGGCTTCGTGATAGGCAACAGTTTTCTTTTCCTCCGGTTGTAAGACTTTAGTCTTCTTTTCGAGTCCGGCCACTACTCTCTCAATGGCGGCCTCAAAATGTTTTAAAACGATTGACTCATTGAGATCTCGAGCGGCTATAAGTGCGGCCTCATTACATACATTTGCGATATCAGCACCGGTGAAGCCAGGCGTTAATGCGGCCAATTTGCGGGCAGTATCCAATTTATCGAGAAATGTCTTCAGTGGCTGCAAATGTACTTTAAATATAGAGGCTCTGCCTTTTATGTCCGGCGGCGGCACAAAGATCTGTCTGTCAAATCTTCCCGGACGGAGCAAAGCCCCGTCTAAAATATCGCTTCGATTAGTGGCGGCCAACACAACAACATTTGTCGTAGTATTGAATCCGTCCATTTCGACCAATAGTTGATTCAATGTATTCTCTTGTTCTGAATGTCCGCCAAAACTTCTTCCGCCTCTTTTGCGTCCGACGGCATCGATTTCATCGATAAAAAGAATACAGGGGGCGTTCTTTCGCGCCATTGCAAACATGTCTCGTACTCTTGAGGGACCGACGCCCACAAACATTTCCAAAAACTCCGAACCCGAAACAGTAATGAAGGGAACGGCTGCTTCTCCTGCCGTTGCCTTAGCTAATAGTGTTTTTCCAGTTCCGGGAGGACCTGTTAAAAGCGCTCCCTTTGGTATTTTGGCGCCTAAGTCGAGGTATTGCTGGGGGTTTTTCAAGAAGTTAACAAACTCCATTATCTCAACTTTTGCCTCTTCACAACCGGCGACATCCCTTCAGTTTCATAAATTCGTTTGAATGAAATCAATTAAAATCAATAATCAAATAAATACTTGAATTTGACGCCAATATCAGAGGGATTTATTAATTTGGCAGTTGACTCTCCCATTCCAAAAATGCCACCCCCTTTACGTCCAGCTCTACCCATACCTCCCATTACATTGGAAGCCCTTCTCATCGACCAAATAAGGAAACCAATTATTAAAAGAGTTGGTATAAAACTGACGACATTTGAACTAAAGAAACGACAATAATATTAATTTAAGAAATAAAACTATTGTTGAGGTAATACCCGTCCATTTCTGTCTTGTAAACAACAGGAACAAAGTTTGTGGGCTCTATATTCATCTCTAACTGAATATTCTCTAAATTGCGTTCAAAAGTGTCAACACTTCCGATATTAAACCACAATATATTTCCTGCGTCTCCATTGCCGGACACGAAACGAATGCGAACCCATTTCTTGTTCACCACTTCTAGTTTATCAACAATTCCTCGCGAAAGATAATTATTGATAAACTCCTTCCACGTTATCTCTTTATATCTCATCTCATTATAAGCCAAAAGACCTTTAAATTAAATATAAATTTATTTAAATTAAGGTATTATTCACTAAAATATGTGAAACAGACCTAAAACTCCTAAAGTAGTGACTAAAGCAATGTTTGTCCATTTGTTGGGTTCGTCTCCTTTTCCCCCGAAATTGAAATTGTAATCAAATTTCCATTCTTTAGGTTTAGTTGACTGTCCACTAGTCTGCTGTGATTTTGATGATTTAGGCGGCGGCGCCTCCTTTGATGGCTCACTTTTTGATTCGGTATTCGATGACTTGTTTTCAGACTTATTGGCATTTTTGCCATTTTTAGGGAAATATTTTTCAAATCCTTTGGGAATTTGATTTTCACTTAAAACCAAACGAAACTCATTTAACAATTGATTGAATTTTGGGAGAAAATGATTCCTCTCTAAAAACTTTAAATTTCTTTTAACCTAAAAATTAAGAAAAAATATTTTAAATTATTTTATACTTTGGTTTCGGAAAATACCGAAACATTTTTTTTGTTAACAAATTTTATTAATTACATAATATTTAGTGAATGAAGGCTTAAGTAAAGCTTTTCGGACAAATGAATCGCTTATATTAAGAGCATTAATACATCTGAAAGCCATTAATCGGTAAACAATTGAATCAATTTTAATAATGCTTTTAATTTAATCGTAAATCAAATCAAATGTTTCGTCATTTTTTGCATCGAAATAAACAAACGCGAAGTCATTGCTGTTCACAAACTATGTTACACTTTATGTCAAATAATTTATTTTTAATCAAAAATTACCTCCAAGATCAAAGCAAGGTTATTCTAAACTTTAATCTAAACGTTGTCGATTTTGTCGGCATCGTTAGTGCCGTTTAGTATTTATTGGGATTTATTTTATATAATATCCAAAGTAAGTCTACTATTGAATGAAAACTTCTGATGTCTTATCAATAGTTTTCTTTATTCACTTCTCGATCAAAGACTTATTGAATATATTGTTTCTGAGTTTATTCGAAGTAAAGATTAAACTCTCTTTCTGTCTGTCTTTCATTCAAATGACATTAATTTTGTTTTCATTCTGTTATTAATCAATTCTAATGATTGTTGGTTTTGAGGGATCCTCGCAGTCGAATTTTAGCTTAAGTTGATCAAGATACAATAACTCTAAAAAATCCATCGTTTGATTAAAAGATATTTGAATCAAAATGAAAAACTATTTAGAGCCATCTACTTTTAAGAGAAAAATCGAATTTCGAAATAAGAGTTATAGACTATAACTTATAGCTTTATAAAGCTTAGACAATGAGGAATCAGCACAATTTTATCTGCATATGACCATGTTCAAGGCCCAAAATGTCCATTTGAAAATACAAAGTATAAGGGAGTTATGTATGAATACTTGAACACTTCTCTTTTATGTTTGCATCATTCTGTCTCTCTTCTATTTAAAGCAACCAATTTGATAGTATCAAGGTAAACTAGTATCAAGGTATTTTCCTAAAGAACATCAAACGAATTAAACTATAAGAAAATTAGTTTAAGAAAAGTTGAGATATATTTGGAATAATATGAATATACGGAGACTTTTGTCACGTAAATCGTGAGGTAATTAAAACGAATCCTTTTTTTAATAAATTCTCAATAAAAGAGTGTTTTTAATGAATTTATGGGAGATTTTAGACGCAATGAAACCATAAATCGATTGGTTATTAAATACAATGACTTATATCTTATGAATATTTTGTTCAACTTTTGACATAATTTCGGAATTCATTTATGAAGTAATTGTTTCAAACTTATCGATGAAAAAGAATATAAATTAATGATTTAATTAAAGTTTGTTAATGGTTTGTACTTGAACTTTAATTATAAACAACAATAAGAAACAATTTCCTAGTTTTATAACTAGTTCATATTCCCATCATAAGCTTGGTTAATGTTCTAAATTTTAGTATTAATTTATATTCATCAAGATATTTTAACTGAATGTTGTTTAATAACTAATCGATTGTTAAAAAATAGAATTTTCTGGAATTATAGTGATTTGAATATAAAAATATTTCTATAAAAATAATTTAAGTATTTTATGACTTCAATTACGCAAAAAATAGTTGACCTAAACTTGAATTGTAATTTAGAAAAATAAATTGATATCAAATCTAAATAAACTGAAAACGGGATCATTTATTGGATGAAAAGTGTTTTGCTTTTTATTTATATCAAGTCTTTTAGTGTTAAATATAGAAATTGTGTTCCAAATGCGGTTTTAAGTGATTTTAATAAGTAATTAGCATTTTCTCGGTTTACATATAAGTAGAGTTCATTCTGTGAACAAATCATAGTTTTATTTAACACTTTGTTCGCTATTTTATTCTGAGTTTTCAGACATTTTATTCAAATGAATGGAGAATTTAATGAGAATTATATTGTTTTTTAGTATCGCTTTTATATCGGTTTGCTTTGGACTCACTCTAAAAGGTTTGTATACTTTCGCCACTTTTTTTAATTATAATTATTATTTAATTATTTGATTATTGAAGCAAAAGATCAGAGACTAAAATCACGAAATAAATGTCAACTTCAAGGCCAATATTGTGATATTATGAATCCTAACACCCAGTGTTGTCCTGGAACAAGTTGTGGAGTGAAAAGGAATGGCGATCATGTCTCTAACTTGTGTGTTATGTGTCGAGATTTGGGCCAACCTTGTAATGGAACTCGTGGTTCGGTTTGTTGTTCGGGTCTGAGCTGTCAAAAGATTACAGAATACGCGAGTGTTTGCAACCCTAAAACACACAAACCTTTTATACCAAAGACCTTATCCGACAATTCCTATGAATTGAATGATAACAGAAACTTTTGAGACATTTTCTCAATTTTTGTGTAATCAACGTTTCCATTGTTAATCACAAATGTCCTTTATTATACAATGTAATTATCTTGCTTATATGTAATCAATTTATTGTCTATAATTTGTAATTATTTGTGAAAATTTTATTTATTTTCATTAATGGTTTATTACAGTTAATCGAAATATGAAATAAAAGTTACATTTATTTTAATCTTATTTTTCTGTAAAATAATAAAAGTTTAACGAAAACCCAAAATCCACCGTTAATTTAGAATTATTCAAAATTAAGTAAATTGAGTCAATGGAAGTACCTTGAATGTAATCTATTACCAAAACTTTATTACAAAAGCTTTGCAACATTGTCTAACCACCATGGTACTCTTTAAGAAAGAATATATTTATTTTAAGATAAGTTTAATTCCTTGGCATCTCTCTTATATAAAGTCCAGGCGTGTCCGCTATGAGTGTCGTAAGTCCTTCCATTGGACAGACAGCTTCCCGTTTTGACTCTATACCCCAGATCTAAGAGTTTGTTGAGAACTCTGACCGGAGCATCTTCTACACGAAATTTCCAATAGCGCCCGTGAGGGTCATATTGAGACTCACCCTTTAATTCAGACAATATTTCCATAATCATTGGCATTCAAACAAATGACTCACCTGGTAGAAAATAGTATCCTTTATGATTGTGAGAGGTAACTTCTCGTGTAAGTATGGGTCAACACTTGAAAGTCGAGTGGGTCCCCTATGGAAATCTTCAGTCGATACCAACACATAAGACATTTTTTTATTTGTTCGGTTTCTACCGATTGAAGTCTAGTTCAATGTCTATGTTTTCAATGTTAAGGACAGGACTCAAATGAATAAAGAAAATGAATGCAATTCAATATAAGCAATAGTTTTCGACCACAAAACTCAAACTCAAAGAATTTCTTGTGTTGGCTCTGAATGTAATTTTCAATGACATCACGCGATTGGATCGGTTTCTAATCACAGTTTTAGAGCCACTCCAGTGTTTGTCTTCATTTCAAAAGTAATATCAATTGTTTGCTTTCAAATGAAAAACTATTTTAATTAATTTCGTGTTCGATACGATTAAATGCTTTTCTAAGAGTTTTTCAGTTTGTCATTAATTATCTCTAATTCGATACTACTTTTTATAGAATTACCTTTTTATAAGTCATACCTTAAATAACTCACGATTTTTGTGTAACTTTTTCTTTACGCAAATCAAAAACTTTTCAAAAAATTTCAATTCATCGAAATATTTTGCAAAACAATAAATTATTTTCCATTAAATTATTTTTAATTATTTATAAAAAAAAGTCATTATTTTTTTGTTTATTTGATTAAAATATTTGAAAATTAAGTCAAATATTTTTATTGATTTTTTTTATTGTATTTATTTGAATTCATTGCACAAATTCAAACATAAATTAACTTTTATGGATAGCATAGGGACAGGTGTTTGCATATTGGGTGTCTTTGGATAAGAATAACTTTAACAGTTCATAGATTAAAGACAATAGGGTTTAAATGAATCCTTGAAACTAACAAAATATAATTTAAAACTTTTTTAGTCACGAAATTAATCAACACTTGAATGAAATGCTTCAAACATTCAAACCAATGATCTGTCAAATTAATAAAAAAAAGGTGGTAGGTGTTTGCACAACTATTCACAGATCGCCAACTTGAACCTGATACTATTTGTTTTGATTTAAAATAATTAAATACAATAAAGAAAGCGATGACTAATACTTTCATAACAAATATCTAAACTAAAAGCTAACCAAAAATTTTGTGATCACTGATCAGAGACAACAATTGTGACAATCATTTTGTGACCACTTTCAGCATTTCTGGTGAATCACCCGAATCTTGTCTCATACTAAATAAGAATCTACTTTTTGGCCAAATTTGAGGGTATGCTTACCCTATTAAATAAAGAGTGTCAGACCCTTTTTGAGCATTTCACTTAATAAGCTGTTCGTTTCTGTGGTATAGGCTCAGAGGGGGGGGGGGGTTATTAAATACTGTCATATAACCAAATTATATATTCCGAAACTTAACAATCTTTGTAAATAATATGAATAATAAAAATTGTAAAGAATTGGTTTTATTTGAATTTTTGAGAAAAAAAACATTTTATTAAAAAATGAGTGAAATATAAGTGAATTCATTGAATAATCAAAAAACTCGATCTACATATTGAGCGTCGGCTGCAGACGTGGGCCGAACTGTTGGATGAGGACCGTGACCCACAACCGGTATCTGAGGCTGAGGAGGACCGACTGCACGACGGCGGGCGGGGGTCAAAAATTCGAACATAGACTGAGTGTGTTGTGACAACATTTTGCCCAAATCTAAGGGCATTGGATCCGACCAAAAAAAGTCATGATTGAGAGCACTATCGCTGTCTAATCTTTTAGAGGGGTCTAAAATCAAGAGTTTGTCCAATAGGTCGAGAGCATAGGGACACTTGACATATGCTTTAAGTCTTTCTTTTACTTTTCGTTTTTGGTTTTTGGGTAAATCCAGTTTATTATATAAATCCAATTTCTCGACTCCGGGCCACACATCAGCTGTTATCGAACCACACAATTGACTGATAAGATTTATTTGATTTTGTTCAGTATTTCCCTGCATTATAGGACTTCGGGTCCACATCTAAAAAATTTCAATTATCGGTAATTGTCTGAAAATCATTGAAATAAATTTCAGACCTCAGCCATTATACATCCGGCGCCCCATAGGTCCACGGGTGAACCATAATTACGTTCACCCAAAAGGAGTTCTGGAGGTCTATACCAAAGGGTTACCACACGATTAGTATATCTATTGGCAGCTTTAGAGGTGGATATGGCTCTGGCCAAACCAAAATCAGCCAATTTGAGGACACCATTCTTAGTGATAAGAATATTAGCGGCTTTCATATCCCTGTGTAGGATCTTCTGGCTATGGATGAAGAAGAGGCCATTGAGGAGCTGTTGCATGACTTTCTTGATCTCTCCCATTGAGAACTTGACGTTTACATTAGAGAGAAGTCCGGCCAAATCGTGTTCACAAAAGTCAAACACCAAATAAAAGGTTGCCTTATATTTGGCTGAATTGGCTTTTGTTCGACAAATCTCTATAAGATTTACCACATTTTCGTGTTTTAAGAGCTGAAGAATTTTAATTTCTCTCAACGCTGTTATGGGAAAGCCTTCCTTTTCGTTCTCCATCAGAACCTTTTTAAGTGCTACTATTTTTCGAGTTTGTCGGTGTCTGGCCTTAAATACTTCACCAAAAGTGCCTAAAATTATGTAAACAAATACATAATTTTAATTAATTGCCATTTAAAAGCTGTCAATGCTTTAAGGGAAAGGTATACAAACCCTGTCCTATTTTAGTCAGCTTTTCATATTTGGATACGTCGTCACAAAATGGATAATCAAAATCATCGATGGTCTCACTTTTAAACTGTTGTTGACTTAGTTTAGGGTTTGAAGACTGATTGGCCACCAATTGAGAGGAATGACTCATTGAATGTGAAGACGAATGAGTCGATCCCGAGTGTTGGCCACCGATTGACGACATTTTGTTAATATTTTGTATATTTTTCGGTTATCATTAAGACATTTGAAAGATATGTCAGATCCACACAACACCTAAATTATTGTCAATTTAATAATTATATTAAATGTTTTGTTTGTTATTCAAACTAATGTTTACGTAAAGAACACGTTTGAAGTCAACATAAATTATGACTTAAAGGGAATTCACTTTTTCTACAAATAAAACTACAGTCGAAACTCCATTTTGTGACACTATATAAGAAAATTTCGATTTAAAAGATGGATTTTTAGTCCCAATTAGACCACCAATTGGACCACCAGTTGGTAATCCAATCGATGTTTTTAATACCGTTAAAGGTTTCGATTTACAACAATTCTGATATAAAAGAAGAACTAATTTTGTAGACACAAAATATTCTCTTATATTGAGGTTTGTCTATATCTATATCTAAATTACATAAAACTTGAATTTTGTTGAATTGAAACTCCAATTACAACAAAGATTAAGATCACTTATTAATTTAAATCAAGCCTCTGGTCGTAAATCTTTAATAAATGGTTGACTTATTTCAAATAATTGAGAAATTGTTGTCAAAATAAAAAATATCTAATAATTTACCAAAAGATATGACTTCAAGACTATAATGAGCGCCAATTTTAAAGTTGACTTTTGAGAGAAATGTTTAAAAAGTTTCAACAATTTATTTAAATGGAAATTAATTGCAATCATTAAAAAGCATTTCAGGAAATAAAATATCAGATTTGTGTTGAATACCAATAGTTTTTAAATCAATTAATAGCAATAAATAGATTATTCAAATGTATGTCTCAAACATTTTTAGTTAACTTTTATTCCAAATGAATAAAACAATTGATATCTTTTTATAGCGAAATATATGTAAAAAGCAGTGATTATTGACATAATAATAATTATATATATAATTAAAAGTGTTTTCATTTAGTTTTTGTTTCGAGTAAAATATAATTCAATTGTAAGCAAAACATAGTAAAAGAAGGCATAAAATAACGGATTAACTGATATTTGTTTAAATTATATTAATTTAATGGAATGTTTGCTTAAATTATAAAATCTATTATAAAGAGGACACAAATTATTTTAAAAATTATTTAAGTGTTGAATGACTAGTGATCTAAAGATAATTAGACAATAAATCGATATTAGGTTTTATATAACTGTTTATCGATAATAGGCTTAAAATATTCAAAACATTTACAAAAAACAAACAGAAAAATAGAGAATTTTCTCAAAAATCAAATTAATAGTTATATAATTGAATACACAATAGAATAGTTATAATAACACATAATTTCTATAATTTTTAAATATTATTATATGAAATATAAGAACAAACTTTTTTTTAAGGAAAAACTGCGAAAATTGATTATCAAATGAATGTCAAAATCAGTCGAAAAAGTATACAAATTGTCGAAAGATTTTCTTAGAATTTGTTTTCACTCGAATTCAATCAAATAATACTCATTTAAACCATAATTGTATTCAATTTAATATTTGTGAGAATGGATTCAAAACATTTTTAAAATCAAATTCTTAACAAAAAAGAAACAAATTTTAAGTTTGAATATCAATACAATTTTGGGTTAATTCAAACAAATTTAATTAAAAACCATTTGATTTGATTAACCAAATAATAGAATAAATATCAGAAATATTTCAAAAACAATAAAATATTAAAACTGAAAGAGAAGACGAAAAATGGGAAAACTTTTTCTTTTATAGAAAGACATAAATTTCTGTCAAAAATTATGAGATAAACAGAGATTAGACTTAACAACAGCCGCTTCCCTGATTAGACCCTTGACTACCGGCTGGTAAAGGATTTGTTGGTGAGTGTTGTGGACCTATTTTTATGCCATTCGCCTGAAATCACAAAAGCATTAAATAGAGAACAGATAGAGAGGGGATAGAAATGAATACCTCATTGTTGATGTCGAAGACTCCCTCCTGAATCTTTTCATATATCTCTTTTGCAGTATTAATGAAGGCTTCCTCGACATTGGCTGCTGTTTTGGCGGAAGTCTCCATGAAAATGAGTCCGTGTTCCCTGGCGAAGGCTTCGCCTTCTTCTTTCTTAACCTCTCGGCGCGATTCGAGGTCTGATTTATTGCCGATAAGCATAATAACCATATTTGAATTGGAGTGTTGTCGGGCGTCTTCCAGCCATGTGGTCAAGTGGTTAAATGTGTCTCTTCTGGTAATATCATAGACAAGCAAAGCACCGGCTGCTCCCCTATAATATGAGCGAGTAATCGAACGAAAAGCCTCCTGTCCTGCCTTTCAATTAATTATAAAACTCAATGAGATTTAATTCAAAATCAAAACAATTAAATAATATTGAAATCAATTTATTTTCAATTAAATATTTTTTTAGTAATTATTCAATTTTGATACCAATTAATGGGAAATGTTTTCAATAATTTAATGACTATTAATATAATATTTTGGAATAAAAATATTCAAATAAATGAATAAATGATTGAAATTATTATTAGTATATAAATCAATTGAAAATATCAATAAATCTAAATTTGTTAATAACTTTATGTCAAATATTATGATTATCATTGATGTCATCAAAATGTAATAAATAAAAACATTTTTGATATAAAACTAAGGATTTAATGGATTATTGAAACTAAAACTGATAACAAAATTGATACAAATGATTGATGTTTTGCTAAATCTGAACAAAAGTTATTCAATACC
Source organism: Eupelops occultus (assembly GCA_034695605.1). NCBI lineage: Eukaryota > Metazoa > Arthropoda > Arachnida > Sarcoptiformes > Phenopelopidae > Eupelops > Eupelops occultus. The sequence goes on along the minus strand of JAQFZI010000436.1, from coordinate 295 downwards.
TTTCCCTCAACCTTTCCTCACTCTATGTTATTATAATGATTACTAAATATTTGCAAATTATAAAAAAAATTGATTTAAATTAGTGCTAAAAATTGTATAAACGAAACGAACAAATGTTGAGTGAATGCAAACATTTAATAAAATCAAATCTAAATCTAATAAACAGTAAAGTCATTAAAGTCATTGACATTTATTTACTCAACGGTTAACTAATTGTAATTCTGAACACAAGTACTGAAAATTGGTCTTAAAATAAACGAAAAATATTTACATCCAATGAAATCAATAAAAAGGG
>JAQFZI010000435.1:0-16274 GCA_034695605.1 Eupelops occultus | reverse complement strand
TCTCTCTCTCTCTCTCTCTCTCTCTCTCTCTCTCTCTCTCTCTCTCAACAAAATTCAGTGAATCAAAGAGCAAATAATTGATTGCACTGTCAGTCGACTATTCATTCATTTAATCAAAAAATGCGAAATCATTTCTCAATTCTTTTATTTTGGATTCACTTTTGTTTCATTTTTGGAGTGGAAAACAACTGATATATTGATAAACAATTAAATGATTTTACTCTTACTTTCGTAGATTAAATTAAAATTACATAAACTAAATTTCAAAATTCAAACAGTGATTCTTCCGTCAATTCCAAGAGCATTGAAGCGCTCCAAATAAATAGTTTATACCTTATCTGTGATCAGATTTAATGTCATTCCTATATTGAGCCCTCACTAAAAATCAAGTGAAATATTACCTGAAATCAAAGCACTGACCAAATCTGACCAAATCTAGTGCAATAGTGGCTTAAATGAAAAGTTGTATCTTGGTTATTCCATTTGGTTCTATCTGAAAAATAGAAGATTTGTTGTAATTTTCTACTAATTATCTTCTCATTCATTCTTTGATCAAAACTCAATTTTTTGTTCTTTTAACTTCTGATTATTTTATTTTTGGCGAACAGAATACAGTCGTTTATTGAAATAGTGAAGTAGGGATATAATGAACTTAGGGGATTTAATGAAGTTAACTTAAAAACCAAGAACCAAAATTCAAGTTTCAATAGAGAAAATAGTGGAAATAGTGAAGAATGGAAATAATGAAGTAATGGTTACAATGAACAGAAATTTTATTATATTTGTGAAAACTTAATGAAAAAATGTATGGAAATAATGAAGTTTACATTTGAGTTGCAAGGAGTCAGACAATCAAAGCTATAACAAAAACCAATGAATAAAATCTTTGTTTATTACTTTAATTTTTTTAATCAAATTAAAAAATATGTGCTTTCTTTGTCATTCATTTAAAACAACAGAAAATAACTGATTTCTTCACTGAATTGCTGTAATTCATATAAATAACTGATTAAATGCTTTTTAAATTTGTTTTTAAAGTTAAATGTTTATAGTGAAGTAATGGAAATAGTGAAGTAATTTACTTGGCCCGAGTCACTTCATTATTTCCATATATAACTGTATAAGAAACCGATTCTGTGAGCACACGACCACTCAATATAGACATATATTCCCCATTAGATTCATACTTGTTTTTTCGTAGCTTCTGGAGCAGATATTTTTGATGCTCTTATAACAAGCAAATAAAGAGCCAAAAAACTAAATTATATTTTCATATAAATAAGTCTCAGTTTTCTATTTACTGACCGTAAAAATTATTCAAAGCATAAGAGGATCTGTCTCTCCCCATATCAACACCGTATGCTTTTTATTTATACATTATAGATATTTTTATATGGATTTATAGATTTTGATTCATGTCTGACATACATATAAATGGCATATATTTGAGTAACGAATCCTTCAGTGTTTTCTTATGTAATCTAAACATATTTTCTTCAAATGATAAATACATTTCCAGTGTTTCAAATACTAATACTATTGCGATTGTTGCAAGCTTATGTTTCGTTCGCATAGAAATTCATTACTTTTACTATTTTTATATCTCTTTTTTCAATTCAACGATACTATAAAACGGGATATTCAGGAATATTCACCAAATTATTTAAAATCATTATGTTTTTAGTTTTCAAAGCAAATGTTTGGCTCAACCTTTTTAAATCTAATTGGTATTTAGTAAACTGAATGATTTATGATGTTCAAATTGAACTAATTATGCAGGAAGCTCATTCAAATAAAGCCTATAGGCTTGCTTATCCTTGAATTTAATGGCCTGACATAACTCAAATATCCCTCTCTATTAGAGGGAAATATGAATTTTTTTCATAACCCTCTGTCTGATGGCGTTTATGCCAATAACACACATCTAATGTTTTGCATATATTATATGCATACAAACCATTCCCCAACTGGAATCAGTTTCATGGGTCTGAATAAACTTTTTTTGAAAACAGTGGTAATGATCCCATCCGTTATTTCTTTATTTCATTACTATTTCACACAAAATATTTCTCTTTGTTCGCGAAATTACGTTATTTTTTATTATTTCATTTATAACTTATGTCTGATTAACGCCAGTGTTTCCCATTCGGCCACTTCTTCTTCAGCCCAAACAGTAATTCCCATTCGTTTTTCAGACAAATGGCAAATTGTATTTCCGGCTAATAGTTATAGTATTGTTATAGTTATGATCAGTAATTTTGTCTACTTTTTTGAGAGCAAAACGTTTCTTTCAATACAGGCTTTCAGTAGGTTTTTATGTGAAAACCTTTTCAAATATCAATATTTATTTTGTGCTTTAAATATATGCAGAGTTTTTACAAAAATTTGTGTTGACTTCCATTAATTTGATACATAATAAGAGGTATTCAATAGCATAGGATATATGGCTTTTTATGGCCACTAACTTTGATTTTGTGCTTTGGAATAACCAAGCGCACAGTATAAGTAAGCAAATAAATGAGACTATAAATAATTACCATGTATAAGAATTCCTTGGAGAATGTGTAAACTGAAAAACAATATTGATCATGATGTTTTTCCGAGATGAAGTCTTTTTGGTTATTTAAAGAATTAAGAGGCATACCATTGATCCGTTCCAGTAATAAATGAGAAAATGGAATAATTTACTGAAAATTTTATAAAGTTATTTATTTTTCATAAAACCTCTTCAAATGTAGTGACGATTGTATTATATGGCGAAGAGTATAACCATATAAATGGAGATCAATATTATTGTCATTTATGATTGATGTCATTTTCTCCCTTTTGATGCACAGACATAACCAGAGTATATGAAAAAAGTGGGCAAACATTTTAAATGCAGGCACTGGCTCTACTTTTTTTTGTTTGGGATATGATTTGTGGTGTGAGTTATATAAGAGAGGAATTATTTACTGATTTTTGCGCCTTTGATTTGGTTGAGAGTTAAGGCAAAAGTCCGTGAAATCCAATTATTATTATTAAGCGAACGAAAAAAGTAGTAATAATAATAACATTCAATAATTCAGTTGAATATGAAGTAAAAGAATACACGAAATATCAGTGGAAAGCGTGGAATAAGTGAGAAATAATATGGAAAAAAATGTTATATTGATTACTAGCTTTTTCTGTCTGCAATTTTTATGGCTATTATGGCTATTCTCGTGTAATGTTTATGACCTTTGGCTCAATCGGTAATCTTCACAATATCTATATCTCTTTCGACTTCTCCTACTTTGCCATCCGATGATTTATTAGCCAATCATTCGGAGCGCCTCCATATTGAATGACACTAAAGGATGAATCGCAGACACAATTATAATGCAATAGAAATGTAAAAAGGATCTGCTGTGAGATACAGGTCCAAGTATTGGAGTGGAAAACAATATACACCTGGGGCACACTTCAACAAAAATTTGGTCTCATTTCTCAAACAAAATGGAAAATTTCACATTTTTTAGTTATAATAGGAATCCTTAAAATTTATAAATAGATCGGTCGTAAGAGTCACAACCATTGTTTGGCCGCTAGAAATGTCTGAACCTAATTGATTTAGCGACTATACAACTGTGTGCTAGATTGAAATTTTCAATTCTAAACCATTGGTATGAGGAAAGTGCTGAAAAATAGTGAAAAATATTTTGCAGAGACTGATAGTGGGCTGAATACACACTCGAGAGGACACTGTTTATGATTATAGTAAACTGTTTTGTGGATTGATTTTCGCTATAGTTTGAGGCATCAAAAATAAAACAGCTTTAAGTAGTACTTAATTCTTTGTACACTCAAAAAGGCATGTATTTTAATATAAGGCCACTCACTGAGAGTTTGATGGATTGCAACTCAAACCAATCTCTCTCTCTCTCTCTCTCTCTCTCTCTCTCTCTCTCTCTCTCTCTCATCTCTCGACACTAGAGCTCAGCCTCAAAATCCACATCAAATATATTAAAAATATATATATATATCCACATCATATATATATTCTAAGGTTATATATCTTTATCTATAACTCACTAAATATTCTGTGTATATATTCCGTATTCAACGCCAGTGTGTTATTCTGTGTTGAGAAAGAGGATAGATATTATAAATGAAATTGTACTCAGATTTAGATCACTTCAGTCATTGCATTCGTAATATTTTACTTCTTCTGATCGCTAAACCATTTCTTATATTAAAGTTTTGGTCTCTTTTTTATAAAAAAAAATAAAAAAGAAGGAAATATCGGAGATTTTTAGCGATTTCTTCATATGATTATTGATATGATTCTGTGTTCTGCATATTATAGTCGTCGCACAGCCTATGGTTAACACAGTCTGTGCTCTGAGCGAAGCATTTAGGAAAAGCAATCGATAATTGGAAGCAAAAAGTTTTCTCTCTCTTTATTCAAAAGTGAAGCAAAAAAAGATTTATGTGTTCACTAATTAACTAATCTTTTTCTGCTTAGAAAATAATTTGCTAATAATTTTTTTTGCTTCCATTCAATAGTAATTAAATATGTATTAACTTTATTCCCATTATTGGAAATACAATTTATATCACAATTAATGTCTATTGACTTTTGTTTTATTGGTTTTTAAGACACAAAAATAATTTTTTGGATACATTTTTGGTAATTATTTTTAGAACACTTTTATTGATGTCTTTTGATTTTTATTTGTGTTAAACGTATTTCTCTTCTCATTAGAGTCGACACAAAATAATCGATTGTCATATCATATGAATCAGAGTCACAATCAAAGGACTATCGATTTAAGTTACGATAAATATCTATCAAATCAAATAAAAATCAAATGTTTCTTACTTTAAATATTATTTATCAAGGTAGCACTGATTAGAAATAGGATAATATTAAGGTAAACTTACTTAATGTTACAAAGCTCCTTGCTCACATGATAGATAGAAAAATTTTGATCGATAAAATAATTTTGTAACTTATGCTGACCACTGGTCAAAGATTGAGCTTTGAAACTATGAAATTAAACTCTAGAGTTATCTCGAAGTGAATTATTTATAAAAGATTAGTTCATAAATTATTGAAATGCCTTTTTTAGAGATGTCCAAGGTGATAATATTAAAGATAAATTAGTGGAATTCAAGCAAGTGATGTTCATAATCATGTTCAAAGAATCATTCCTTAGTTTAGTTGTTGCCCCTTGATCATCTCATAAATATCCAATTTATTCTTAGAATCTGTGGGCAGGGATCAATCCCGAAACTTCAGAATAAAGTAATACTTATATTCATCAGATTTTTTTTTATTTGAACGCAATTTAATGCCCTTTCAATTGCTTTGCTTTTATTTTTTAATGAATTTCTTACCCAATAATGAATTGATGTTATTTTTCTCCAATGAATTTAAAGTCCGTAATCTCTCATTAAATTTTTCGCAAAAGATTTAATATTTAATAGAAATTTAAAATTTGAATCCATTTAAGCATAAAAGTTATCATTTCATGAATGAGTAGAGCTTTGAAATTGAATTTAAACTTCGATATAATATAACAAATAATAAAATTGAATTTCATTTTAATTCCGAAATTAATTTTTAAAATAGATATCAGATTTTCAATTTACCAGAGTAAATATTTGAAAACGAAAAAATTGATTATACCCATACGAATTAACCTAGTATAATTTTAGGGTATTTCGTTCCTGTGCTTTGAATTCAATCAATAGTTACTATCATTCAGAATATTATTGATTTTGATTTAAGGTTTATATATTGTTTTTGAAAGCCTTGTGTTTAATGCGAATAAAAAGCAAAATAAATGAAAACTTATGACTACGACAGGGATTGTGATCTTATCTTTGGTTCTCATCAGTAATGCATTCACTCATTCAAAGCCATACAACAAATATGTGACCAAAACGCAGAACATGTTATCAAAAGCATTCACTGTCTATCAGATGTCTCGAAAAACTATGTCATTCGTGTCCTCTCTCTCTCTCTCTCTCTCTCTCCCTCTCTCTCCCTCCCTCCCTTCCTCCCTCTCCCATATATTTTATGTTCAGTCTATCAAAAAGTATTGCTTAACAACAAAACAGAAGTGAAATGTAAGAAAAAAATATTTTTCTGGACTTTAAGTGACTTACAAAGAGAGGGAATCAAAACCAAAGAAAGAAAAGTCGCCGAAGAAATTATTGGACGAAATTCGAGATCACAAATAAATTTATTTATGTATTGAATTTCGTTCGACACATAAATAGAAACAGAAATCAAAAGTTAAGACCGAATTCTGGACATAAAAGTCAACCGAAATACTGAATAAAAAATTTATATTTCATTTTCTTCGACACAAAATAAAAACATTTGAAAAATATTCTGAGAGATCCTTTGCGAATATAATGAGTTCTTGGGAATTGAAATTCAACTATTGCTACTATTTTTGTTCTTAGACATTTAAATATAGGAAAAAATTGAATGATTTCTCAAAAAATTGTTGAAATTTTAGACTATTTGTTAGCTTATGTTCCGGTCTTTGAATGAAAAATTCACTCAAAATTCGATGAATGAACTCAAGCCTAACATTTGATGAGTTAATTGACTGAAAAAAATTATGTGCACACAATCTTTAGCTCAGAATAAGTAGACTGAAGAGGAAAAGATGAATATCTTTTAATTCTTTTCAACGTAATAAGTCTGAAAGTAAACGACGAAGAATTAAAATAAGAGGCAGAAAGAGATGAGACATTTTATGGCTCTTTAACTGATTGAAATGTTATTCTGAGCATAAATTAGAAGCAAAACATGTCTTTTAAACATTAAATAATTATTTGATGACATTTATGGGTCGACACAAAATCAATCAAAGTTTTCATCAAAGTTTAATTTAATATTTTGAGTTACTTCAGTCTTGTGTTTATGTCTGAGCGCCGGAAAGTTATATCAGTTCTGAATTATTAAAATTAAAGGAATTTCTATCAAATTATCGGACATTACTTTGCAATCGATATTAATTATTAAATTTCGATTACCATTCAATTACTATTATTACAGATATTTGTCTCAAAATATATTTAATTTTATCAAAAAGTAATGCAATATTTCATTCATTTCTATACAATTTGGATAACTTGTGTTCAGTTTAATGGATAGTTTCTTGACCTCTAGTCCTGTGTTTCCCATTTGAACACGAGTTTTGATACCCGAGTGATGGATCGAATATCCTCTCCACTCTCTCCCCAGAGCCCAGACATTCAGTCATTCCCTTTATATTTGTGTAAAAAGAGGCAAAAAATAGATACTGAAAATAGAATACAATTCTATGCATAAAAATTTGGTATAAAAAATTCAGAACTTCTTAACTGTTTTTCCTTTAGAATTATCGAACGAATAGAAAATGTTTTGAAAAATGAGCTCATCTTTTCAATAATGGCAAATATATCCCTGTACATACAGTATATACACTGTAGTTCACTGTAATTCATGGCTAATATAATATGATTTATGTGGCATTCATTTCCATTTATTAGCCAATAATTTGGCGAACATTTGAGTAAATAAATTGGAAAATTGCCTTTAATTCAGTCGATTGAAAAAATGTCATTAATTTATGCCAACACTGACTGTCGTCTATAGAAAAGTGCATCCGTTTTAAGGGAGAGGACTAAGTAGTAACTGTTGGGTCAGACATCAATTGCCAGATAAATAGTCGGAACACTTAACTTGTTATTGAATAAATCTATCTGATTATCAATCAAATTAGGGATTACCAAGATCTCAAATGTGAAAGGGTGAATAAACTTATTTAAAAGTCATAATTTAATTTAAATATAAAATACCATGGTGAAAAAAAATAAGAAAATTCATATAAAACTTATCCAAATATTATGAATTTATTCAAAGGATTGCACAGTATTGGAAAGGTCGTTTGCAATTTTGCTCTTAGCTATCATTTATTCTATTGTTTAATAATCTCAAACAAAATTCTTGGTATTTATCATTTGAAAAATCTATACAAATATTTAGAATAATTATATTATTCGTGAAAAGATTGGAGTAAAACCAGAATTAAGTGAATTACATAACATTTTTAAACATTAATATAATTAAAGTTTCCAAATACCAAAACAAACACAAAAAGCAAAATAATTTTGTAAATTGTTTTAAACCATAGCTTCAAATATGAATTCTTTTATACTGTACTAGCAAAATTATTATTAAAATCCTCAATAACTTGATCACTTTTCTCATAAACTATAATTCAGATTCAAAAGATATGGATTCAAATGTTTTGTTATAATTTTAGTGCCGACAAAGGATTTGAGTACAACTAACTGTACTTGCAAAATTGGTTTAGTTTTTGAGATTTTTGATAACAATTTTGATTTTAGTGTAATTAATGTGTTTTGTTGTTTATGTTCATTAAAATTAGATTTGAAATGAGTATAATCCTTATCCTGACTTTTATTACTGTAATCACAAATTAGTTAATTTTTATCATTCAGTAAATTAAAAAACAATTCGATGCTTTTAATCCAGTGTTGCAGCACTTCATAACTTGACTTTAGTTAAAAATTACACTAATTTTAATGCATAATTAACGCACAAAAATGAGTGACAGATTCATAGCCATAGGTCTCAAAGGTCTCCGAAACCGGTAATCAAAGAATAAATGCATTTATAATAAGAGTTCATTTTTAATGTCGAAAGTATTCAGTTCTTTGTTATCACTGAATAATAGCCGAAAACGAATGAAAAATGTTTTTTCAATGCATTTCAGTTACACAACAGAAGTGTTTCCCAAAAAAGTACTGATGAGATAATAGCGTCGATGAAAATTTTAGGCCAATTTTTTTCGCCAAACTTATTATGCGTCGCCTTTTTTTCTATACATATAATTCATGTTATAATTGATTAATGAATTTTTTGCGATTTCGGAATAAAGGCTCAAATTATAGTTATATATATTTATATTGTGTTACATATATTAGTAGATGTGATACACTTTATTTGAGTTATTGATAACACCATAGTTTTTCATATGTGTTATACCACTCAAAGAGTTGGCCCCAAAAATACATTATAAGAACTTTGACAATAGTATTGCCAACAGTTTCATGGCTTGTAATGAGATTATACGTCAATGTTATTGTTTATATACATAATAAAAATAAATCATTGGCTCACAAATCAGTGAATATAAGAGAGAGTTGGCATCAGTTATGCTCTTCTATTAAACCAAAGGCAACACATTCTTCTCACACAAAGGGTTGTTATGTTATACAACATTTGGTTAATCTATTGTGAGATAAGAGAGTATATGTCTAACAAATAAATCTCATTCATCACAACATATGCCATACATTTGCTATTCATTAGAAATTACTTTTCAGAAACTCTGCATTTATTTTCAAACTATGAAAAACGTTGGCATCCCTTTTGGCAAATCCTAATCAGATCAACATTAAGAAGAATAAAAGTGTTCACAAGTATGCAAGATGGCTCATTTGCCATTATTATTACCTTATTAATTTTAAGGTAAATTTAGGTTGTTTAAATTTTATTGGTTTAATAACTTTTAGTTTGTGACTTAAATATTCGAGTCTAGCAATTTAACCAGGCACGCACAGGTCCTCGACTTTAGGGAAACATATTTTTTTCTCAAATTCTGAACTTTAGAGGGGATATTTTGGAAATCGTCCCTTGTGCAATAATTGTTTGTTCATTATTAACTTGCTCATTATTATAAATGAAGCTATTTTCTAAACATAAGTTTCAATACATCCCAGGTATACACAAATATCTTTTATTGAACACAAAAACTAATGTATTTATTATTCAATTGAAATAATGATGGATTACTTTTTAGGCAAAATCTATTTCACCGCATAATCTTAGAAAACATTAGAATGAAAGAACAAGAGTATAAATAACCACAATTTTTATTTATTTCTCACGTATATAAGACTCAACACATTTAATAAATGAATTTTTCGCCGAATGTTTCAATCCTTAGGAAAATATTTTTTCACTCTCTTTGACTATAAATAGATTTTTGAAAAAATATTATTTCATAGACTGAGACCTGAAATGAATTTAATGTTATTTAAGTATAAACTTGAAAGTAATGACAAATATTAATGCCTTTCAGCACATTTCATATGAAAGCAATATTTGCCGCCAGAATATAATACTCTTGGCTAATGACTGTTCGCCACTATTGTATTCGGTTATTCAGATGAGACCTTCCATAATAATAATAAACGAATATTAATAGGATTAACGACTTATTATTTTAGAGCCATTTCCAACTTTAGCTGATTTTCAAATTAAATTTTTCCGTCATTTTTGGCTAAATATTTAAAATAAGTCAGAAGTAAAACAAATTAATACAGTTTTTGACTCTTGATATTCATAACGCATTTCAAATCATTGGAATTTGTGATCATTTTAATAATAATAGTAATTCTGACGTTTATTTTCCAAGGATCAAATTTTGAGCTTAATTAAAAAAAAATAATCAACATTTTTATATTGACTTTAATAATGAATTTATGACTTTTGGCAAAAAGTGGATCAGATTTGAATGGCTTTTAGTTGAAGTCTAAATACATTTAATGTATAGTTTTTGTTGTCATTCAATGAGAAAATGATACGATCGAAGAGTGAACGCCTGAAAGACCGCTTACTTACAAATACTGTAATCATTGCTGAAAAGCACTAATTAAATCCCATTTTCTAATTAAATACTCGATTTGATTTTGAACAGATGTTAAGATGAAAGATTAAAAGTTAATGGCTAATTGGCCATGTTAAGCAAAGGATAAAGCTCTTAAACTTAGTTACTAGAGTACTTAGATTAATCAGTAATTTTCTTAACCTCAAAATGTATTTCTTTAATTCGGTTTTGGACTACACAATTCATATTAGTTTTTAAGAGCTTGGTCATCTTAATATTGATTGATTTTAGACCTGATAGTTGACGAGTTAATAAAAAACCTTTGATAATACGTTTTTCAATTATCTCTTTATTATTATTATTTATATGTAATAAAAGTTTTCATCACTTTTGAGTTCTGACTCTTAACTCATAAAAATATGACAAATGTCTCAATTATTTTCTTGAAGTCCATCAATGACTGCAATTACAGCCAGAGTTCAATAAAGCAGTTTATCATTAATATAAAATCACTTTCTTCGTTGAAAATTGTGGCCATTTATAAGTGTATAGAATTCCATAGAATATAAATGGCATAAAATTTCCCATTTTATAAATTAGTCATTACTTTCTAATCTATATATTCTTCATATCTGTAATCGTTTTCTCTGTTTGTGGTTTATTCGATGCAATCAATTCTCAATAAAAAACACCGATCTTTAGATCGAATCATAAATTCTTAGATATTCTTCAATCAAAGCTAAAGACATATAAAGAGAAAAAGCAATTTAAGTCGACTCCAGAGAGAGGACTGATTGCGACTATGTTTTTAGATTAAAAGCAAAAAAAAAAACTAAGACTGAGTGTCTATGTATTGGCTACCAGTGCTATCGTTTACCAATCAATTGATTTTCGATTGAAATAAATCATTTTGTACTCCGAATGACACGAATATTATATATTAAAAGTAAATTTCGTTTGAGTGAAGCCAACAAATTGTTTTTCGTTCTCTTCTCTTAAGTGTATCTAAAAATCATTTTCTGTTGAATTTTACATTATTTTTGAGATATCTTTAACTTTACGGTAAAACTATTTTCGCTTCAAAACTATAGTGAACTCAAAATTAGATTTCAAACCACAAGAGGTCTTGAATTTTTGGAAATAGAGTCGAACCACTTTTTGGCAGATATTTTGTTATAATTCAGAATAATAACAAAATTAGTGCTATATTTAATCCAAAACCGAGGTTTGAGTGTATGTTTTGTAGAGAAAGAGCAGATAAATTGTTTTCCTATAAAAATAGTAATTAGATTATTTTAAAAATTTCTACGAATTTCAAAACATTTATCGATATATTGAACAAAATTGAATTTTCATTCAATTTCTATTCAATTTTTCATTTTGAAGGTTATTATGAATTTTATAAATAAAAAGTCCCAACAAAAGTGTTGATATTTCAAATTGTTTTTGTAAATTATCCTTGTTAATTACTGTTTCTATTCATTCTGTTTTGATTAATGAGCAAATCTCAAACAAATTTTAGAACATGCACAATTAATTTTGATTTAGGTTTTTGGAAATAAGTCATTATTTATTCTTTCATTCGCTTTAAACCATTAATAAGTCTAAAATTATTGGGCTTTCAATCAATAATATTGAAAAACTATGTAATTCTTATCTTAAATAATGATTTTCAACTAATTTTTCTTTTTATATCTCAATTCAATTGAAGGAAATCCTATAAAATTAAACGAAAAAAATAATAAAACAAAAAGTTTTTGAACAAAAATGTTTTCACAAACGAATGACAGACTATTCTCCAGAATTAATAACAAAAAGAAAAGAAAGAAAATCAAAAGAAAAATATAGAAAACAAGGAATAAAATGAATGAAACATTTTTCTTAGAAAAGGGGTGTTTTCTCTGTGTGTTGCCAGTGTTTAAGACATTTGTTTTGATTGTTGTGTTTCGTGTCTCAAAAGGATATTAAATGCATTCAAATATCAGATAATGTCTTAAGAATTGAAGACAAAAATTAAAATTTAAATACATTAAAGATTTGAAATATTGACAAAAAGCGTGTCTTTTCTAACAAAAGGACAGACAGTGTCTGTTAGACAGACATTAGAAGAGAGAACAGTGTTTGAGTGATAGCGTGAATTCACTAAATCACAAACTTATCTGAATATTTGAATTTTATGGCAATTTTTATATAAAATTCATGCAATAATACAAAAGAATTCTTTTGAGACACAAACAGGGATTTCAGAACAAAACAATAGACCATTAATTGATTGCAAATCTCGTTAAGAATATCACACAAATACCAGAAGAATATCATTAGAGAAGACGAGGCTAGCATTGAATGGCAAACTCAGTGGTTGTGCTCTGAGATCATAGCGCACACATCAGTTTTGATGACTATCCGCTCGTCTGAACTTCAATATTAATCATTAGAGTCAATATCTGTCTCCATATTCTGAGGCCTTATATAAGAAAACAATATAACAATTAATAGCATAACAACAATAAAGTTAGGCTTAAAACAAAATTCATTCCAATGGATGATAGAGAAGGCATCCGACATCCTGTGCTTCTCATGTCTGGCCAACACATGTTCACTGATGGCTGAACATAAGTTAAAATTAATATCACAATCATTTCATTTTTCTTTAATAGAGAAAATCTATTCGTTTCTAATAAAAGAAATATTTATAACAAAAGTAGAAAATTATGTCAAAAAGAATCCACATTTAGCTCATTCCAGAGCACAGAATATAAAAATGCTTTTATATTGAATTTTATTAAATAACTTCTCTTTTCTGCTTCTTTAAAGATCTAAAGTCAGTCATAAGAATATATTCTTAATAACCATTTCTTTTAAGGATTTGAACTCTTGAAAGAATTTTTGCCTCAAAACTGAATTCTTGATATAAGTGTCTCACGAATTGTCACTTCAAGTGATATATTCAACACTTTTTATATACTTTAAGTTATAAATAATTGTATTTCAAAGGCTTTGAGTCAAACACTTTGACTTCCAATCATTAAAACTGATTCTTTGAAAACTAAATCAATTGAAAAAATATCCGATTTTCAAATGATCCTGGATATTATATTCAAGACTTTTATGCTCTCAAAGAAGTAAAATTATTCTTTAGAAAAATCTGCCAGTTATTAATCATGCTTATTCTCAACCAAAGTCTTTTCATTCTGTTCACAATTGTCGCCATTATAACTTTTAAGCAAGTTAGCAAGGTAAAGGCACGAAAAAGACCATTAAAAGGGATTTGGTCATTGCCCCTTGTCAAACACTACTTCCAACAAACTTTTATAAACAAATTTGTGAACACAACTATAGATTCTCTTAATGAATATCAGCTTTCTCTTTATATTTCTAAATGAATTAGGTCTGTCGAGAGGAAAGACTATTCAAAGATCCCTTTTTTAATGAATAGGAAAATCATTAAAATAATATAGCATTTTGTCATTAGTCCTCTCCTTCTCGCCATTGCAACAATTTTTCTTCGAGACTTACATAAGATTTTTCCGGTAATTTAATTTAACGAATCTATCAAAAGATCTCATTTTATTTGAGAAACACTTTATTAAAGGCTTAGAAATTAATTTGACTCAGAATTAAGTCTCTCTCTAATGGAAATTGAATTAACGCTTACTATAAAAAAGATTGATTGAAATTTTTTTCCTCTGCTTTCACTCATTTTTCTTTAATTAATAATTAAACCAAAAATAGATTCGACATTAAAATGCCTGTCCTTTGGGGGGAAAGTGTTCTTTCAATAGCTTCATTGCCAATATTTGTTACTATTTTCCCACTTTTTTCATTCAATTTCCGATTATTTCAAATCTGATATTCTTTTTGTTGGCTTTTATTTAATTCTGTTTGCCATACCTGTGCTCTTATACATAAATAAATATTATACCAGTCATTCAACTCAAGTATTATTCAATGAATTAGTGATGCATTCATTTTATGCCAAACACACAAAAACATATTCAATACTTAATATGATTTTTCCTCAAATATAATGATTTATTTGTTTGATATTCGAATAAAAATAAAATAATAATAAAAAATAAAACAATTTTTTCCGAATCAAT
This sequence comes from Eupelops occultus, assembly GCA_034695605.1. Taxonomy (NCBI): domain Eukaryota; kingdom Metazoa; phylum Arthropoda; class Arachnida; order Sarcoptiformes; family Phenopelopidae; genus Eupelops; species Eupelops occultus. Next base: position 1,510 of record JAQFZI010000435.1, on the reverse strand, counting down.
ACATTCGGGGAATACTTATTAGACGTTAACTTCATTTCTGTTATAAAGACATTAAGTTTACTTCAAAATTATGTTAATAACAATGTTATCGTTATTTTGATTCTGGCATAATTTGAGCGAATAAATTGTTATTCTAATATTTATTGAATGTCATTAAGCTGGTATTGCCAAGGTGGTTGTTTATGTTTACTTATAAATAAAAATAACGAGCAAGCAAATATTTATAAAATTAATGATACTTACAAAAAACAGTACAATACTATTAATTCTCCTAGTTACTTGGTATCCTTATTGACTTGGTAAATAATGAAGTACTTCCACTCTCTGCTCATTTCTTAAGTAGAATCGTTTGACCAAAACTCCAATATTTAATGATCTAATCTTCTGATCAGTTTTGAGTGAATTTAAGATTAAATTTTGAATAAAAGATTGACTTAAATGTGTTTTTCGTTAATAAGTTTAATGCAAACAATTTTAAGGATAAGAAGCCTTTTATGATAATTAGATTATCAAAAATTTATTGATTTTTATGTAAATTTTAAACATTTATACAAAAATATTTACTCAGAGATAATATTCTGCTCTTTCTTTTGAAAACATTGAATAAAAGTTATATTTTTGTTATTGAATTATAAAACATATAATATATTCACGTTTTTCAATAGATTTGAATAATTTTCGAATTAAAAAAAGTTTTTAGAATAGACTATAAGTTTGAGTTTGAGATCAATTTATTTGAATAATTTTGTGAAGTCATGAAAATTCAAAATAACTTTTTCTTAATTCAAACAATGCTTTTATTGAACTAATTTAGTGACAAATAACAGGAAAACTAATGTTTATATTAATCTTAAGGAGTGTTTTGGTCTCAAAACTCCACAAATTCCAGACTAATAACCGTTTAATTGATTGCTTTCAGTGTTTTTACTTTTAATGAATGCAAACTCTGTTTTAATCGTTTGAAAAGTCAATCATCTTTTAAATTGTCTTAAAATGAATTGAATCTAATTTTGAGAAATACTTTTGTATAGAAATTAACTGATTTATGAACTTTTAAATCAAGATTTTGATTATAAAACTATAGAAAAGTTTGGACACAATTTCGATGCAGTAATTGATTTGATTAACAAATATTGTTATAATTTAATTGAAATGAATAGTATTGAAATTGAAACGCATTCGAGTCTCAGTTTGTCTTTTAGTGGCAAATATTGAAGAATATCTTCACACAAATCATCACAAATTCGTTCATTAAATGATTCTCTTCTTTGGTTATCACTTATTTCAAATAAATTCTTAATTAAAGACATTTCTTCAAATTAAAGACAAATTAAATCAAAATTCAAATCAATTAATGTTTGACTAAAGAAATGACGAAAACAAAGGGTTTAAACAATGACTCAATTTATATGACAAAACATTGAATTTGAGTCACATATAGTTTTTTTATTCTGTAAGCAGCATTCCACACAAATTACGTAACGTGTTTTGAGGATTTGTGAAATAGGTG